>CM045913.1:274006-367125 GCA_025169955.1 Salix arbutifolia | reverse complement strand
GTACTCTGATGGTACTTTGGATCTTTTCAAACTTAATTTCTACACCTTTCCATGTCATTTGCATGGAGTAGACATAGCCAGTGTAATTTGTTGTCCTCATGTAAATCATGTTATGATCCGAGGCCATCATTGCTTCAAGACCATTGAGATACCCTGTTGGCAATGGCCCACTAAAATTATTGTCAGAGATGTCAAAAATCCGTAATTTAGAGAAGGCATAATCATATGCTGCCGGACCATACACAAAACCTTGGAGTTTATTCGATTTTAGAACGAGAATTTGCAGCTCTGAAAGCACCTCTAGAAAATAGGGAAATGTATCCTCAATCTTATTATTGCCAAGATCAAGAACTTCCAACAATGTGCAGTTGATAATAGACGGTGGTATAGTCCCTTCCAATTCATTTCCACCGAGGTTGAGATATTGCAAGCTATTATCCTTTGAAAATGTTGAAGGGATAATGCCTTGAAGATTGTTCATGCCTAGATGCAAAACCGAGAGGGAGTTGCTGAAGTTCCCCAGACATAGTGGCGTAGAACCACTCAAGCTGTTGTTGGACAAGTCCAGGACTCGAAGGGATTTCAACTTGCAAACAGAAGAAGAAATTTCACCCGTCAATTTACTGTTGGACGCAAGAATAAGGACGTCCAAGTTCTCTTGTTTGAAAATTGAACTTGGGATTGTACCATTCAAGTTGTTATTGCTCAAATCAAGGTATGCCAATGAATTGTGTTGGAATTCACTTATATTACCTATGAGATTATTGCTATGAAGGTCAAGATGTTTTAAAGAAGGAAGAGAAAACAAAGAGGATGGTATTGTTCCATTGAAATTATTGGAATGGAGATAAAAGTACTGAAGTTGTAAAAAGTTTCCAAGTGAGGATGGGATGTGACCACTAAAAATATTATTTGAGAGGTCTAAATTGGTGAGTTGTTCAAGGTTTCCAAGTGATGATGGGATTTGACCACTAAAAATATTATTTGAGAGGTCTAATTTTGTGAGTTGTTCAAGGTTTCCAAATGATGATGGGATTTCACCACTAAAATTGCTATTAGAAAGATCCAACTCAGAGAGGACATTGCTCAAATTGGACGAAGGAAAAGAGGCAGTGAGGCCTTCGTTGTCTGACAGATAGAGTATTTCAAGGTTTGGGAGGAGAAATATGTTACCTGGGAATTTCCCTTGCAATCCACAATCACCAAGGGAAAGAGATGACAAAGAAGAGGACAGATTCGTCAAGGAATTGGGTGCAACCAATGACATATCTACAGAATCCATATCGAGTTCTCTTAGCTTGGTTAGGTTTTGAACAATCTTGTAAAGAGAAACTGGTTCTGCACTTAGATAGTAGTTCTGAGAGAGACGAAGGGAAACCAACTCAGAGAGTTGCTCAAAATCATATGGAATCGAACCAGTAAAAGAGTTCGATCCAAGATCCAAGTACCGGAGGTGCTTAAGTTTACCCATTGAGGATGGGAGTTTTCCTTCCAATCCACACCCCTCAAGTCTGAGCGATGACAGAGAAGAAGACAGATTCATCAGGGAATCGGGGGCAACCAATGACATGTTTGCCTGACTCAAATCGAGTTCTCTAAGCTTGGTTAGGTTCCGAACAATGTTGTCAAAAGAAATTGGTTCTAGACCTGTATAGCTGTTCCCAGAGAGATCAAGCGAAACCAATTTGGAGAGGTGAGAGATTTCCGACGGAACTTGGCCTGCAAAATTGGAATAAGTTAGTTTAAGATGGGTGAGATTGGAGAACTGGCCAAATCGAGAAGAAATATGGGAGGCGCTGAAATCATTGAAAGAGAGGTCAAGCTTGCGAAGATGATGAAGAGAGAAGAGAGAATTATTGGAATGGAGGGTGCCGAGAAGCATGCTGGAAGAGAGGTTCAGTCCAGTGACTAGCCCGGTTTGCAAGTCACAAGTGACCCCATCCCAGAAGCAGCAGTCCGTACCCTCTTTCCATGACTCTGTTTTGAGATATTGATCCGCCCAAGGGAGTATGTGAATGGAAAAGGATTGTTTGAAATGAAGGAGAGAAAGAGATTGGTGATGAGCACACAAAGGAGGAGAAGAAGATGAAAGGGTGTAATGGAAATGGAAGAGGAACAGAAAGAAAGAGAGAGAAGGAGAGAGGGAGAGTGGTGAAAACCCCATGGCAGTCAGCTTAGATGAGAAATAAACAGAAGGCATTAGGAGGAGTATTTATAGACAAACCATTATCAGATTGTGCTCTTCAACTCAATTTCTGCACTCATAAATTTTACGTTTTTAATTAAATAATTTATGGAAAACATGGCAATAGAGCACGAATGACTTTGCACGATCCAAAAGTCCTTTTGAATTAATAATTTATTTACTGTTTTTATTATTATTTTAATATAATTGGGAAACCAGCCATCATTTGGCCTGTGTTTTTCCTCGACCTCGCAGTCTAGGGGATAGATCTTGTGGTGCTGAATAAAGGTTGAATTATTCAGTTGCAAGTATTTCCACGCAATTGATAAATCAGAGTACTGTTTGAAATATCAACATGGTGGAACCGTCTCTATCGTGTGTTTATGTTTTTTTGAGAGCACTGTAACCTACGGGATGTATAATGAAGAAAGGGAGATTCCATTTGTGTGGTCCCATTTTCACGAGATCAAGGAACTAGATTTACATATCTTTTAAATTATGCGAGCTTTGAATTTTATTGGATGTTTTTAGATGGTTTTGGTATATTGATATTAAAAATAAATTTTAAAAAATAAAATATATATTATTTTAATATATTTTCAAACAAAAACTATTTTAAAAAAACAATTAATAAATAACATTTCATCGGCTAATCCACCAAATACCAAAATGGTATCCGCGAAATATGTCAAACAATCTTATCATATAATACACATGAATGATATTTTAATGCATGATGGATACTACAAATTTGGATCAATAGATATTGATTTAGTGTATAATTATTTTATCTAATAAATAAGATATAAAAGCTATCATATTTAATTTCAATCTCACCTGATATATAAAATATTTTATTATTTTAGTTTATTAGCTTAAACATCTAAATTTCTTACTTGCTTAATAACCTGTATAAAATATAAATATATCAGCATAGATAAAGTATAAATATAATAAATACCCTACCTGTAAATCCTGATTAATGTATAAATAAATACCCTACCGTTATTTTCAATCTTATACTTGTATATCTGAAATATCATATGTGATGGTGTTGCTGCCTCCGTTGTAGTCTTTCTCCGTCGCGACGCCCTTCTGATCTCATTTTTCTTCTGCCTGCTCGGTGCATCCTCTCCTCTGTCATCTGTCGACTTGGTTTGGAAAAAGAAATTAAGGGGAGAACTGAGAATGGAGTAAAAAAGTAAACGAACAAAACAATTCACATTTGTACAATAGAATTAAAAGAGTGTTTGAGAGCTCAGTCAAACCATGCTTTTCAATATTTTTTAATTTTTTTCATTAATTAATTTTTTTGGTATAGTTCTCTTCCATTGATTGACACCGCCGCCATAAAGTTGTCAACTCAAGTAATAATTAACTAACAAATTTGATAATTTATGAATTGAGATCATTCTGATTCGTATCCAAATTAATTAATTCTCTTATCCAAATTTTCGCAAAAAATTAAGTTTTTTTTGGTGAACATAAAACTATAAAACTATAAGTGACGACTTTTGAATTATATATTTATAATTTTATAATTATACCATAAACTTTTTTTCTACAATTATCGCTCATGACACCATGCACATCACAACAATGCTTTTAAAAACTTTTATTTTTTTAAAATTAATCTTTTATTATGTTTTCAAATTATTTTAATGTATTGAAATCAAAAGTATTTTTTTAATATTATTTTAATATATTTTAAAAACAAAAATATTTTAAATATCAGCATCAACCATAACTATTGTTGCAAAATATTGTCACACTAAATTGTCGTTTCCGAACCAATGGAAACCAAGGCAAAGTAATAATTATGTCAGACATCGGAGAGCTAATGACTTTGCACATCCATGGTTTCTAGTGATGACAAAAAAATGTAATGTGGTGTAGTGTATTTTTTAAAGGTATTTTTAATTAAATTGTAATTTTAATATTAAGAATATTAAAATATTATTATTTTTTTAAATATTTTTTATTTTTAGCATCTACAAATGAAAATAGATAACTTATTGCAATAACATGATTACTAAATTAAAAAAAAAAAAACAAGATTTGGTATATTGGACAGAATTTAGTCAAGCTAGATAAATCATTAAAATAAAAAAATCGGGGCACTTGCGTAGATCTTTAATTTTCCAGCAAGCGGTGCTAGTGGTGGTTGAAGAACTGGGGCCATAAACCCTTCAAGTTCCTTAACTGCTGGTGGTTGCTGGTGGTTGAGGTCTGAATTCTGGGTGGTCATTCAGAACCTCTAGGCTTCGGCTATTAAACTCTGTTTCTAGAAAGGACAGAGAGTTATGAAGGCTCTTAAGATTTTCAAGGAGGGTCCAAGGGAATGAAATGGTTCTAAGGTGGGAAATATTGATGAAAAAAATTACAGCCCTTGATTTGGAATCAGAAAACTTAGAAAATCAGAAGAGAACTGAGCATGGAATTATCTCTATCAGATCAGGAAAAATGTGAATTGATACTGAGTGAGCTCAGGCCTTTGGGAATATGATGGAAACAAAGCTCCTGACAATCAGTATTTGAATAGCTTTCGAGATGTGGAAATTCTGATACAGGATTGTGGAATGATGTTGTCTCGTTCAGTATCCATAAGTTGACACTGGCATTAGATTTATCCTTGGACAAGGTTAACGCTGGGATAGCAAGTGGCTACCTCACTTTAGATTGGCAGTACAGTTTTCTAATTATATGATGTAATAATTGTTGGATTGGAGCTTGTTTTTCAGCGTCAACTAGGGTGACCGGTCATCATTTGCCTGTCCTTTTTCTCCTTGACCTCCAAGTCTGGGTATAGATATTGCCCAGCATGTGCAGGTGCTGAACACGGAAATGAAGGTTGAGTTATTCAATTGCAAATATTTCCACACAATAAATGAGAGTACTGTTTGAAACACGGCTTTATAAATGTTTCAAAGACATGATAAATATAATCAAATCAAGAAAAAAGGAGAGTGAATTTTCAGAGTTTAGACCGGTTTTTAGCGAACTAGAAAAACCCATTAACAACTCTAACTCAAGAAATGAAAGAAGAGAGCAAGTGAGAGAAATACCTACAAAATCCCAACTTGGTGACAATGACTTAGTGAGTGGAAGCAATTCAGGTCCAACTCTGGTGAACCTGCAAGGAAGAATTATGAATTATTTTGATTATTATTATATTTTAATCATTATGATTTTTAAATTATCATAATTATTATAGCTCCTATTATAATCATTATAGTAAATAATTAATATTCTAATTATTATTGACAGCACTGTTATAATCGTTGTCCTTATTACGACAATAATCATCACGATAACCAACATCATTGTTTTTATTAATATTATTTCAATTATATTTAGTATTATTATCATTATCATTATTAATAATTAATTTTGTCATTATTGATATTTTTATATTATTTTATGAGTTATTGTTATTATTACCATCAAAGTCATAATTAGTTACATCATAAGCACTATAACTATTACAGTAAATTATAATCATTATTATCATGATAATTTATAACATCACTATTATCATCAAGATCATAACACCTTAAATTGTTATTATTATTACTGTTAAAATAATATAAATTATTAACTTACCCCGAGGAATAAAAAAACTCAAATTTTTTAACAAAAAAGTAAGCAATAAAAAACACAGCTCAAATTATTATTATTATTATTGCATATATAATGAAATTTTTTTTTATCTCAAATAATAAAAAATATTAAAAAATATAAAAAAAGAGTAAACGAAAAAAATAAAATAAATGACAAAACAAAAATAAATATTATTAGCCTTAAAAAAACATTTGACTTGAAGAAAAAAAATCCATAAAAAATAAATATTAATTTTTATATATTTTAAGGCAAATATATGAGCCATTTAGCCTGCGCTCCGCCGCAACGAGAAATGTTTTTTTGCCTCATTTCGATATATGTAATTTTTTGTTTTGTATTTTGGTTATTATTTTTTTTATTTCTTGATTTAGTTTCAATTCCTTGATCTTTTTGGTAATTTTGATATAATTCTAAATAATTTATTTGGATTTATGTATCTATACTCTTAGTTTTGATTTTTTTATTGTAATTTATCTTTGTATTAAATGCAGTTTCGGTTAAAAAACAGAGTTAGTTCAACTTTGGTATAGTGAAATTAAAGTGAAACTCTCTCTTATGCATTGTTCAGTCACCGTGCAGGCATGCCACTGTAGGTTCAAGTGAAGAGGCAACCCATCGCTGCACGCAATGGGCAGCCGAAGGGTTGCCTTCTACCTATAAATACCATACATGCATGCACCAATAAAGGGGGGGAGGAGAAAATTTTGACGGGGAGGAAAGTTTGTAGATAGACAAACGGGGAGAGCAAAGATTTATAGCCTTTCATTGTCTTCCCTAGCTCTGGCGACAACAACACCAAGCACCAAGGGCATCCCATGGTAGACAGCAGCAACTCCTCTCTCTCATCTCCCACGGCAACAACAGCCCATCCTCCTCCTCGGCATAGGCAGGAGCTCCATCGTCGACAACAAGTCTCTCTTTCCCTCTTCCTTAGCAGCTGCAGTTCTCTCCCTCCCTCCAAAACCAGTCCTAGTTGCCAGCAGCTCTCTCTCTCCTCCAGGAAGCCGACCGAACACCTTGCATCACCCCCGTCAGCATCGAAATCTTCTCCTTCATGCCAGCAACTCCACCGTCAGTTCTAGCTCTCCTTCCCCAGCTCCAGTGACAATAACAGCAGCAGCCCCTGCACAAAACTAGTCCACTTCTAACAGCTCCTCCGGCTACCACAGGCCATCATTTTTTATGCCACCACCATAGGAAGAAACACCTTGTTCTCCTCTACCCACCGACATTAGCAGGTAAGCCTCTCATCACCGTTGACTGACCACCTTGTTATTGTTCACGTAACATGTGAACAATAACACCCTGATTTCCTTTTTTTTCTGTTTGTTTTAATTCTTGGGCTGGACTGCTCTCGGCCCAGCCCAGTTGGCTGGGTCGGGTCCAACCCAAGGCCAGCAGAGCTGGGCCTTTGGCCCAACTGAGCTGGGCTGACCCATTTAGCTGGGCCCGACCCGGCCCGAGTTTATTATTTTATTTATTTATTTATTTAAAAAAAGGAAAAAAAATGCATTTAAAAACAAACAAAAAAATATGTTTTTTTTGTGCATACGTCCGTTTTCCAAACTTTTTCCCATCATATTTTTTGTAAAAAAAATAAGTTGCATCTTTCTCATATTTTAAAATAAAAATTAGATATTGTAACCGGTTTATGATTATCCGTTGGAATTTTTCCAAAATATTAAAAAAAATTATAATTATTTTGTTTTATCTATTAGGGTGTAAAATTATGTTGTAAAGTACATCCATAGATAAAAAAGGTTTTTAACTACGATGTAAAATTACATTGTAAAGTACATTCGTAGATAAGAAAAAAGGTTTTTTAACTGCGTTGTAAAATTATATTGTAAAGTAAACCCGGAAACAAAAAAATGGTTTTTTGAAAATATAGTGGAAAAATTTTTTTAACTTAGAAAAACAATCAAACAACAATGCAGCTTACCTTAGGTAGGGTGCACTGGGGGTGATGCATCTTTCTCTTTCACAACAAGTCCCTTTATCCAGACTCTCGCAGACCATTAGGTTCCTAGTAAACTTAATACTAGGTGGCGACTCATGATAATTAAATTACAACTATAAAACACCTCCTTTTCACCACGTGCTGTTATCTCCCCTCAATAAGAGATGGCTGGGCGCGAAGCCCAAAAAAAACACTGTCGCGACAATAGCAAGTATAGTAAGGATAGAAGAATCAAATGATCAAGTGTGAAGAAATTATAAGAACTAAAATCTTCAAAGTAGAAAAATATGAAGTTAGCATAAATGTTAGGCACTGAAATGTTAGGCTTTTTATTTTTGGCACTGAAATGGTGCCTCAATGTTAGGCCTAGCATAAACGCTAGGCACTTGAAAGTGAAGTGGAAGGTTCTAACTTTTGATGCACCATGCACCAAGCAAAAAAGAGAGAGTAATCTCAAAACTTTTGTGAGGTATTAATCACACCTATTTGATCATTAATTATTATTTATTAATAATAATAATTATTTTTTGTATTTTTTAGTGAAATCTTTCTATATGTGCTCGTGGATATTGCTTAATTGGATGAAAGATAAAAAATATTGTCTCATTTCTAATTTTAGTTCCATGCATATCATAATCCTAATATCATGCCGCTTCTCTTTCTCTTTAAATGATAAATGTCTACCCTTCTTGTCAGCCTAAAAATTCATTATTTTCACTTGAAAGGAGCACAGGAATAGCCAATTTAAAGTCCACTGTTGGCACTGCTGCATGCAGGGAAAAGAGCAATCGGTGGCAGCTCAGGAATCTGCCTATAGAATTTGATCTCAATTACTAGGTTAGTACTTTAGTTCTGACTGATCAAATTACAAACCCTCTAGATTAATCCAAGTTATCCAATCTTTGGATCAACTTACAAAAATAATCATTTTATTAATGATAGGAGCCTAGTGAAACCATAACACTTTCCCTAGGTATATATACACTGCAAGAACCATGAAGCATTCATTTTTTCGGTGTGATGCCGTCATTTGTTAAGTGTGATTGACAAAATTAATAATCTTATTAGTGATGGTAACCTAGTAAAACCAAAACACTTTCCCTAGCTTAATTAGCCAAAAAACAAGGCCAGCCAAGCATGCGTGGATGCCACAGCGACCATCTTCCTCGGGCAGATAGTTTTCTGACTTCAACCGGCACCTGTACATGTAATGCTCTCTTCGCTCTTCATCAGCTTTCCTTAAAATGCCTTAACGCGGTTAATTAAGTCCCTTTCTTTTTCACACACCATCTCAAAAGGATTCGATGCCAAAAAAAACAGTAGCATACACATAGAATCCAGTACAGAGACAAAAGGGATTTAATCAATCCTCTCTGCTCTAAATCTAGCGTAGAGAGGAGAGGCGGGGAGAATAATGGAGGCCGGTGGGAGGGTGAAGAAATGTTTTGTTTCATCGCAAGCAGTGATGAGCATGGTGATGGTTCAAGTGATGGCAACGGGAATGCAATTGCTTTCTAAAATCATATTGAATAATGGAAAATTTGTTCTTGCACTTATGACCTACAGGCATGTGGTCGCTGCCCTTTGCATGGCTCCCTTGCTTTCTACTTTGAAAGGTATCTCATACTCTCATTAATCAATTTTCGTGTGGGTATTTGACACCATTAATCTTTTATTATTGTTGTGGTTGCAGAGGCATCAAAAGTAAGATGAATTGGTCTGTTTTTTTCTGGCTTCTTGTGAATTCCTTGAGCGGGTAAGTAATCTTTCTTACAAGTACTATGAACATTTTTTCTGTGTTTTGAATGATATCTCACTCAAATTAAGTTAAATTTGGATAGAACTAAATATAATCATATCTGATGACTTTAATTTCAATAAATATATATATTTTTGTCTTGTCCTGATGTCTGAGTTGTAAGAAGGTATTGTAAGAATTAGAATTGATTTAAAATGTGGCCCTTTTTTAACTACCACAATATGCAAATGACTCAATTCAAGAAAATTCATGAATTGATCATTAATTTTTTGTATCTTGCGACCCAAAGTTGGCATTTCAAATCTTTATATATACAAATGGAAGAAGATGCATCCTAGATCTCCAAGTTGTAAGAAGATAAATGATACAAATGTAAGCATATGGCGCAGGATATTGTTGGCTATGGTGTTGTTTATTACTGTCTCAAATACACCGCAGCTTCATACGCTGTCAACTTCCTGATCAACTTGGTTTTCTCCATCATCTTCAGGTACTTTAATATATTTTAATTCTAAATTTATGAAATATATTCAAATGTATATATTTTGATAGTTTTATATGTAAAAAATAACCATGTGGCCAGACTTGAGAAATTAGGACTGAGTACTCGAGCGGGGAAAATCAAGATATCAGGCGCCATTCTATGCGTTTTGAGGAGCTATGATAGCTTGTCTTTACAAGGGAAAAACATTCCACCTTATTCATGCTCATCGGCAGTTGCTTCTCTTATTCTTTATGGTATATATTGCAGGTTCGTATCGATGTATTACCACTTTCAATATCTATTCCTAAGTAGCCACTCTTCAACGAATCATGTTTGTGTCTTTGATAGGCCAGATTGCTCAAGGTGTTCCCATTCAAATATCATACAACCATGATCACTTGTTTCTTGGTTTCCATCCAATCTGCAGTAATAGGTCTATGCATGGATCGAAGTAGCGCTGCTGGGAAGCTAGAGTGGAATCTGCAGCTACTTACCATCATCTACTCTGTAGGTCAATTTACTAAGCCTAGAAATTATTTTTTAGAGATAAAATAAATATGAATGATGATATCTGACGTTCCACTGGGAAACTTATGCAGTTAAAGATGGGATAGTATCTCTTAAGGAACCAGTCATAAAATGGATATGGACTTGTATCGTCAATCATCTTTCTCACAAGTTAGTATATGGGATAAAAGTTGGGAGTGCAGGATATCCACTCTCCAACTTGAGAGGGAGTGTTAAGGAAATAAATATTCTCTGTATAGAATTGTTGATAAATATAGAATAAAGATTGATTGTAATCCCTAATGAATAGCAAGATAAGCTATAATAAAACAATTAGTTCCTGACTTGTAGGAATCAATTGCTGGACTCCTTGTATATATACAGCTGCTAAATATCAATGAGAATCACTTCAGCAATTTCAATCTTTCATCTATTTCTTTCATGGACTTGTATCGCCAATCATCTTTCTCACAAGTTAGTTTATGGGATTTAGTTTTTGCAGGGATCCTTGGCCTCAGCTGCAACATTTTGCTTGATTAGCTGGGCAGTTGTTAGAAGAGGCCCTTCCTATCCTCCTATGTTCAACCCATTGACACTAATATTTGTGGCAGTTTTGGAAGCTCTCATACTTGGTGCGGAAATCACTGTTGGCACGTATGTTCTTTCCTTTCTCTCTTTTTTAACAAATAATTTATTGTTTCCAGAATCTACCCTCTCGTTTTATTGCTAATTAGATGGAGTTTATTATGATTGCAGATTGCTGGGCATGGTTTGGATAATAACTGGTTTGTACTCCTCGTTGGGAAAAAACCAAGGAGATGACAAACATGCCCAAGTCAAGCATAGAAGCTCTTCTGAGGTTGTAGAAAATTAGAGAAATAGAGTTTCAATGCGCAAAAGTAAATTTGCAGGAGTCGTTTATTCTTAATTAGATTGGCATGGTGCTCTTAGTTAGTTTAGCATGTGGACAGAAATAAATAGAACAAAAACCTTTCAATAGCAGCTTCTCTATTATTATTCGGATTTGCAGAGATAGCTGAAAGCTTGTATCATGGTGTTCGTGATGGATGGGAGAAAATTAATAGCTAAAAAGAAGTAGACTAGATGTGCCCTTTTTAGGAGTTTTGCCACCGAAAAAGAACTTGAGCACAGGTTCTTAAATGAATACATGAGCTAGGAAAAATGACAGCATAATAAACTAATTAAGAAAATGCATTCGCAATGATGTTATATGAAGTTCAGGAGAGTTGATCACAGCAAAGTAACAGTAGACCAACTCTTCCATCACATCCCAATCATGAACGTTTATATAGTTTTAAAAGTTTATATAGATTTAGTTCTTGAAGATCCAATTTTACTAAGAGATAGTTTATTTTTATGTTTGAGATTATTTTAAAAATATATGTAATATTAAATTGATAATTTTTTCATATACTTTTAATATATTTTCATATAATTTTTTCATCATCATCATCAGTAAAGATTGGTGTGTTTGTCATGCACATTATATATTATCTCAAGTTTATATTCAAGAAGAGTTGATGAAGAAAATGGCAATTCAAGAAATAAATAACTTGACCCTGCTCAATTAGGGAGACAATTATCATGAGACAAGTGGTTAAAAAAAAGGATGAGCCTTTAAAAGCACACTAACTTGACCCTGCTCAAGTTCCTGAGGATCTAGAGTCCACGAATTACAACTTGTAGGAAGAAGGGGTCAAGGGGATTTGAACAAAAACCGGCCATCGGCTTTACGTGCAGCTCAAAAGTCAACAACAACGACCTCCAGTTACATCACGCATGGCCCGAAAGCTAGCATGGAAATGGTTGCTGCACGTCTTCTTCGAACACATAATTATTAATTACATTGTACCTAGTTTTACAAACATTATAATTACCTATTATCTTAATTAAAATGCTTAAAGAACTCTCTTTTTCCATGTGTCACTTACTGCATTGTCATTTATATAATTGATTTGAGAATTAAAGAAGAGCACGTATTGTGATTAGCAAAAGATTTGCCAAACACCTTACTGAACTAACAATAGTATTATTATTATTTAAATATATAGTGTTGAACTCGTAAATTTCATCCTCCATTAATAATTAGAATTCAAATCCCAAACCAAGCAATAACAAATAAATTTGAGTGGTTTGTTTCTGGATAACTATCAATCTGCCACCGGTTTTGTTAGGCTGAAAAAAAGACATCATTACAGGATTGGCAGCACTCCATCTCTAAAACCCAGTTCCGGAGATCGAGCTAAAGTTAAGGTTACTGAAAAATCAGATCCGAAGAGAGCCATTCAAGCAGACAGCTAATGAACAAAAAAATAACAAAGGAAAAATTAAAATGATACAATGGCTACAGTAGTGATGATATATACATATAGTGCACGCTTCCCTGTTCCTACAACAATTGCTCTCCCCATCTTTCTCTTACTAGGGGCAACTTTCCCCGAGAAAGTATAAAGGAACCCAAGTACAGGCAATGTTGCGCAAATGCACATCAGGAGTCTATTTTTTCCGCAACGGAGAAGTAGCAAAATAGTAATTCAAGCTATTCGCTCTGTGATGCCGAATCTTCCGAGCCGGGAAAATGAGGGTTGCTCTGTTCTTATCAGATCCCCCCACCCCAATGCTGAATCATTTATATTTTTGTTGACCATTTCCTTATTCTTGACTTTTTTGACGCAAAACAACGAAAGGTCAAACACAATCAAATGACGTTTGGACTGTGCCTGCTTATTCCCTTTCGCCAGGTGATTCTCTTGACCCATTTAATTAATATTCTTTCATATATAAAAATTATTTAATGGAATTAATTAGAAACTCTACGATTTGAAATAACTTTTTATTTTTTTCTAAATTAATAGAATATTTTTTTGTTATTTTCACAGGTATAATAAATGTTTGCATCCAATTAAATAAAAAATGATAGAATACTTTTTAGAAGGAATAATAAAAATAATTTGAAATAAAAAACAAAACTAATAGTTTTTGTGCTTGACCTTTCGTTCTTTTGCGTCAAAAAAGTCAAGAATAAGGGAATGGTCACATAAAAATATAAATGATTTGAAGCTGGATTTTCTTGTTAGCACAAACTATTACATATATGGTTTCTTCTTCATCGAAGTAACCTTGAATTATGCAAACTACAAAAAAAAAAACTAAGAATCTGCAACTCCAGTGTTGTTTCAATGTCAAATCCACTTCATATCTTGTTTGTACTGCAAATTAGAAAGGTAAGACTGATCAAATAAAATACTTAATGAACATAAAATCTTAAAACTCAAATGCTTGCAAAACTTACTTCAAAATAACAATTGCATTATTTAGTTTCTTTTGCCGACTTTCTTCCTTGTTTTTTTCTTGTTGAGATTCCATGTATCTTCAACCATCCGATGAAACCATGCAGGTTTTTTTGTTCTGAACATGACATATCCCGTTGCAACTCCAAGCACGAACCCGCATCCATACCCCATTGCCACAGCTTTCCATCCAAATCCATCTCCAAACAATGTCGAATCATCTCCTTCATTATAGCTTGATGGCGGCAGTGACTGTTCCTGATCACCATCACGGTAGCATTCTTTTAGCACTGGAAATCCACATAGACGCAAGTTTCCTTCAAATGAGGTTGCATTAAAGGTGCTGAACTGCACTCCACTGGGTATGGGCCCCTCAAGCTGGTTATGTGAAAGGTTTAGGGTTCCAAGAAATGTTAGACCCCCCAGCAGCGGTGCAATCCTTCCGGTAATCGAATTTGAAGATAGATCTAGTGATTCCAAATTGGTCAAGTTCCCTAACGATGAATGGATGTGACCAGTAAGGGAATTATGAGAGAGGTTGAGTTGTTGGAGTGCTTTAAGGTTTCCGATCACCTTTGGAATCTCTCCGCTGAAACTGTTATATGATAAATCGAGTACTCTGATAGTACTTTGGATCTTTTCAAAATTAATCTGTACACTTTTCCATATCATTTGTACGGAGTAGACATAACCCCTGTAATCTCTTGTTCCCATGTAAATCATGTTATGATCCGAGGCCATCATTGCTTCAAGACTATTGAAATACCTTGTTGGCAATGGCCCACTAAAATTATTGTCAGAGATGTCAAAAATCCGTAATTTAGAGAAGGCAGAATCATATGCAGGCGGACCATTCACAAAACCTTGGAGTTTATTGGATTTTAGAACCAGAAATTGCAACTCTGTAAACGCTTCTAGAAAATAGGGAAATGTATCCTCAATCTTATTGTTGCCAAGATCAAGAACTTCCAACTTTGTGCAGTTGATGATAGACGGTGATATTTTCCCTTCCAATTCATTTCCACCGAGGTTGAGATATTGCAAGCTATTATCCTTCGAAAATGTTGAAGGCATAGTGCCTTGAAGAGTGTTCATGCCTAGATGCAATACTGAGAGCAAGTTGCTGAAGTTCCCCAAACATAGTGGCGTAGAACCACTCAAGCTGTTGTTGGACAAGTCCAGGACTCGAAGGGATTTCAACTTGCAAATAGAAGAAGAAATTTCACCATTTAATTTATTGTTGGACGCAAGAATAAGGAATTCCAAGTACTCTTGTTTGAAAATTGAACTTGGGATTGTACCTTGCAAGTTGTTATTGCTCAAATCAAGGTATGTCAATGAATCGTGTTGGAATTCACTTATATTACCTCTAAGATTATTGCTATGAAGGTCAAGATGTTGTAAAGAAGGAAGAGCAAACAAAATGGATGGTATGTTACCACTAAGAATATTATTTGAGAGGTGTAAATTGGTGAGTTGTATAAGGTTTCCAAGTGATGATGGGATCTGACCGCTCAAATTGTTATTTGAGAGGTCTAATCTGATGAGTTGTACAAGGTTTCCAAGTGATGATGGGATTTGACCACTAAAATTGTTATTTGAGAGGTCTAATCTGGTGAGCTGTGTGAGATTACCGAGCAGGGCTAAATCTGACCTTATAATGCTAATATTACAAAGAAACATATATTTTAACGACTTTAGATTACTGATCAAGTCGTTTTCTAAATAAAGTGAAATTCTCGTATTAGAAAGACCCAACCAGGAGAGGACATTGCTGAAATTGGACAAAGGAAAAGAGCCAGTGAGGCCTTCGTTGTATGCCAGAGAGAGTAATTCAAGGTTTGGGAGGAGAAAGATGTTACCTGGGAATTTCCCTTGCAATCCACAATGCCAAAGGGAAAGAGATGACAAAGAAGAGGACAGATTCGTCAAGGATTTAGGTGCAACCAATGACATATCTACATAATTCAGATTGAGTTCTCTAAGCTTGGTTAGGCTCTGAACAATCTTGTAAATAGAAACTGGTTCTGCACTTAGATAGGCGTTTCCAGAGAGATCAAGCGAAACCAATTTGGAGAGCTGAGAGATTTCCGAAGGAACATGGCCTTCAAAACGGGAAGAAGATAGGTTAAGATGTGTGAGATTGGAGAGCTGGCCAAATCGAGAAGAAATATTGGAGGTGCTGAACTTATTGAAAGAGAGGTCGAGCTTGCGAAGATGATGAAGAGAGAAGAGAGAATTATTGGAATGGAGGGTGCCGTGAAGCATGCTGGAAGAGAGGTCCAGTCCAGTGACTAGCCCGGATTGCAAGTCACAAGTGACCCCATCCTAGAAGCAGCAGTCAGTACCCTCTTTCCATGATTGTGTTTTGGAATATTGTATAAGATCCTTCCGACGGTTTGGTTGAATGGAAAAGGATTGTTTGAATTGAAGGAGAGAAAGAGATTGGTGAAGAGCACACAAAGGAGGAGGAGAGGATGAAAGGGTGGAGTGGAAATGGAAGAGGATCAGAAAGAAAGAGAGGGAGAGCGGTGATAACCCCATGGCGGTAGGCTTAGATGAGAAATAAACAGAAGGCATTAGAAGGAGTATTTATAGACAAACCATACTCGATTTCTGCTCTCATAAATTTTACGTTTATAATTAAATAATTTATGGAAAACATGGCAATGGAGCACGAATGACTTTGCACGATCCAAAAGTCTTTGCACGGAAACCAGTCATCATTGACCTCCAAGTCTTGGGCGCTGAACACGGAAATGCAAGTATTTTCACGCAATTGATAAAGGAGAGTAGTGTTTGAAACACGGCTATATAAATGTCCGAAATCACATGTGACGTGCTAATCGATTCAGCTTCTCGTGTAGCTCGTTTGATGGGAATTGTGCTTGTGGACATCTATTTTATGCCTAGTTATTTATAATTTGTTTTATTGACATAATATTTGAATCAATTCGATTAATTTTATAGATCCTGAAGTTAACTAGCATGTAAGTTTTCAGTGATCATCATATTAACAATCACAAGACTCGAATTTGAGATCACGGAAAGAATAATTTTTTTAGTCACAAGCTTGTACCACTGAACCAACTACTAGATTAATTAATTGCTTATAATCTTAATGCTATTAGATCTCCATTTCCATATTCAATAAATTATTATTATTATTAACCAGAAGAGTTAAACAATTTAAATGTTTCTAAGCCATGATAAAAAAAGTCAAATCAAGAAAAAAGAGGGAGTTTTTTAGACCAATGGGTTTCCACATGTAGTACCACGTTGTATACATGTTTTATTTATCTTTCAAGAGTACGGCATCTGGCAGGAAAAATAATGGTTCAAGAGTCCCCCGCACTACAATTCAGGTATAGAATTTCAAGAATTCAAGGCCAATATGGACATACCGTTTACACTCCTTCATCCTCCCAGCAAGTTCCTCCAGCTGTTTACTTTGTCTATTAGAATCTTTAAAGATCAGTGAGCAGACAAAAAGAAAGAAGTATCACAACTACAGCTAGTTGATTTAAGGCCCAGGCACAAAATAGAAATGAGGAATGGAATTAAACTCCACATCAGTTTTCCTCCAGCTGTTTACTTTGTCTATTAGAATCTTTAATGTTGTTTAGCCTCTGGAAGCCATTTATGTAAATAAAATAGGCAAGAATCATCGTAAGTGCCACTATCATTTAGCAACATACCAGGAAGAGTGATAGAAGAAGTTGCATGTGTTGACATTAAAGTAAATATGTATTTGATCAGACAGATTTAAGAAGAAGGAAGAAGAATTGTGCAGATGATATGAAAGAGAAGAGAGAGAGAAGAGAACGAGAGAGGAAAGTGAAATTTCAAGTTGTTGTATATTCCAATAATATTTTGCATACTAAACATGTGAGCTACTGTTCCTTTTATACACCTCTACCAAACTTCTACATACTCTAGAACATTTACCTCTAGCAAACTCCTACATACTCTAGAACATACACATATATTCTAGAATATGTACATGAATGTAACACTGTATTTATACTCCATCATCCGACCTCAAGCTTATGGTTGGGCAACCCAAGCATGAGATTGCTGCAATGGATCCGAAACAGAGGAGAACTCAACCCCTTGGTGAGAATGTCAGCAAACTGCTCTATGGAGGAGACAAACTGGACATATAGTTGATTAGCAGCCACTCTTTCACGAACAAAGTGTACATCAATCTCAATGTGTTTTGTCTTCTGATGCTGCACTGGATTGAAAGATAAGGCAATGGCGGAGAGATTGTCACAAAACAGAACTGGAGGCTGAGGTAACTCAACATGCAAAAAGACTAAGAGCTGTTTGATCTAGTCAATTTCAGCAGTTGTGAAAGACAAGGCCCTATACTCTGCCTTAGTAGAAGATCTAGATATTGTATGTTGTTTCTTGGAAGACCAGGAGATAGGATTAGAGCCAAGGAAGACAATCAGCCCTGTTGTGGATCTTCGATCATTGGGATCACCTACCTAATTGACGCAGCAGAAAATCACACGGGAATATGACTAACGTCAATATTTCGTAAATCAAAGTTAACGAGAAGAAATCTAAATCAAACTCAATGTTTATTTAATAAAATGATAGATAATTTCTGCCGGCGGCTTTACAATGATACTTAAAGTAAAAACCCTAGCTTAATTCATGACAAATAAGGAAACGACATAAAACATTAAATTTACCATAAATGGAAAATTTGAAATAAATACAGAATATGAAAGGCCTATAAACCCTAGGTAAGCAGCAATTTACGAAAGTCAATTCGGACTCACGAATCAAGAGTTATGGCTAAAACGGAACTTTCCTAAAATAGCAAAAATGACGATTTCAGGGCCGAAACGATGGAATTTGACCGAAAACCGGTGGACATCAGGGGTTATGCCGCTGACTTCTTCCGTAAACGGCAAAACGCTTGTACTACTGAACCAACTACTTAAAATAAAAGGGAGTTTCTTAGACCAACGGGTTTTAACATGTAGTACCACGTTGTATACACGTTTTATTTATCTTTCAAGAGTACGGCATCTGGCAGGAAAAATAATGGTTCAAGAGTCCCCCGCACTACAATTAAGTTATAGAATTTCAAGAATTCAAGGCCAATATGGACATAGCGTTTACACTCCTTCATCCTCCCAGCAAGTTCCTCCAGCTGTTTACTTTGTCTATTAGAATCTTTAAAGATCAGTGAGCAGACAAAAAGAAAGAAGTATCACAACTACAGCTAGTTGATTTAAGGCCCAGGCACAAAATAGAAATGAGGAATGGGAAACATCCAACAACATCTTGATCCTTTTATGAAATAAGAACGAGCATGGATACGTTATTCACAGGGCCAAGCTGACACACTCGGCTTGTTTTGTTAGAACAAAATCCCCAGATATGACTGCTAGTAAAAAAACTGAAGAACAAAAACCAAAACCCATAATAATTTGAGAGAAAGAGAGAGCGTTTTTTAGCAAACCAGAAAAGCCCATGAACAACTCTAACTCAAGAAATGAAAGAAGAGAACAAGTGAGAGAAATACCTACAAAAATCCCAACTTGGTGACAATGACTTAGTGAGTGGAAGCAGTTCAGGTCCAGCTCTGGTGAACCTGCAAGGAAGAATTTTGAAGCAACAGTAGGAGACAAGAGTGTTAGAGAATAATATAAATCATATTCTGGGGCCTCACCTACAAGCTTGAGTTTTTAGGTGAGATGGTTCTTTAATATGGTATCAGAGCCTTATTGACCCAGCGGTCATGAGTTCGAATCTCACCACCCCCATTCTATTTGATAAAAATCAAGCACAAAGTGATGTGGGCCTGTGCAAGTTTCAAGCCCAAAGGGCTTTCACTTGAGGGGGTGTGTTAGAGAATAATATAAATCATATTCTGGGACCTCACCTACAAGCTTGAGCATTTAGGTGAGATGGTTCCTTAACAAAGAGTTGGGTATACAGAACAGAACAACATGAGAAAGCCCGAAAAGTGTGAATATCTCAAATTAGACCTTAATGTATTGCCTAATAATGAATATGGTTCCAAGAAAATACCTTTTATCAATTAGGTCACGAATGTTTTAGAGATTTCTAACTTCGATCTTTTTATCAACATGAGAAAGCCCGAAAGCTGCACAGCATGGAGTGCATGCTTGAAGGTTTCTTCTCTGGTCATGACTTCAATGGATGGCAGCCACCCATCAAGATTTCACATACTGAATTCCTATTTAACTGATTTCCTCCGCAATGTACCGTTATAATGTTGAGACTTTTTGGTTGAGAAGAAGTTCCTACATTCTGAAACAATCGTTTTCTCCGTCATCTTCAGGTACTTTAATATATTTTAATTCTAAATTTATTAACACGTATTGAAATGTATATATTTTGATAGCTTTATATGTAAAAAACAACCAAGTGGTTAGACTTGAGAAATTAGGACTTAGTACTCGATGAAGATATTGAATCTCGTTCTGTCAAGGATGTTGTAAATCCTTGAAGAGTGAACACAATGTACCTATATATATCTCTGCACTTTCGCTGGGATATAAATTTGAGAATAAATCCTTTGATTACAAATTTGGAAACAGCTCAATGGTTTTATTAAGGATTTTGTAATTAAATCCTTGAAGAGTGAGCACAGTGTATATCTTTGCCTTTTCAATGGGATCCAAATTTGAGAATAAATCTTTTGATTACAAATTTGGAAACAACTCGATGGATTTTATTGGAGGCAATATTCGCGCTCATAGATCAATATTCGAACTCATGAATTCATCATTACAAATGGAATACAATTAGTTACCATCGTCTACTTAGCTTATTGACCAATTTGCTTGCTGTTGCTATATATAAAAAAAACAAATTATGTCTGTAATTAATTCATTGCTCGGGGAAAAATCAATAATGTACTGCTGATATAAATGATTGACTAACTCATAAAGGTAGCTTACTGGTTAAAAGGTGGATCAGAACTTGCGAGACGATGAATTATGCCACGTTTCCAACAAATGAGCAATGACCTCTTCCCTGTTCTTGTGGACAATTAGCCGGATCTATAGATCTAGTTTCAACCGACAATCATGGAAGTTATTTATGCACTTGTCTAAAACTTATCTGAGCCCACTCAAAATGAGCAATCGTAGATATGTTTTTAGATAAGATAGACATGACAAAGTCCATGAATAAATCCATGCTACATCTCTTGAAGCTCTTCTGAAGTTGTAGAAAATTAGAGAAATAGAGAAACTCTATTTCTGCGCAAAAGTAAATTTGCAGGAGTCGTTTATTCTTAATTAGATTGGCATGGTGCTCTTAGTTAGTTTACCATGTGAGCAGAAATAAATAGAACAAAAACCTTTCAATAGCAGCTTCTCTATTATTATTCGGATTTGCAGAGATAGCTGAAAGCTTGTATAGCTCAAGGTGTTTGTGATGGATGGGAGAAAATTAATAGCTACAGATACAATACTCCATCTTCCAGGGGTACTGGAAATGGATCCATAGAGAGCTTAACAGTGCAGATAGTACCACCTATGAAACCACCACAAACACCCTCAAGTAAGCTAGCTGAAAGGCTAATTGTAATAGAGTTGAAATCTAGTATGGATACGCTGATGAGAAACATTACTGGAATGATATAGTGGATAATGTCAAGCCGCAACAAATTTCGGCAGTGAAGATAGTGTCAACAGAATTCAATAACGAAGACAATGTTTGCGAATTCGGCAACATATATTGGGTCATGCAGGTCATGGGTACTGACTTGGTATGAACGTGCGAGACTTGGATTTTGAACTTTTCAAAGTGGAAGCATGCACAACAAAATTGGCAGTTAGGGATTGGCAATTGAGACATGTAGAGTAGTGGGTTATTGCGGCAGTTATGATCATGACTGCATGGGGACAATGGATGTCCTGATCATGGGTGCATGACTGCTGAACATAGGAGCATGGATGGGAGTGCTTCTCAATGACACAAAGATCATGGGATCACGGGTCAAAACCACCCACTAAGATAGGGAAACATGGGGGAGAATTTTCCTTATATAGTGTGTGCTTACTTTGCATTATTTCGTACTTGTATATTATGATTGTCTTACAACAATAGAAAATGTGGGGAACCTCTAGGATGAATAGGAAACACTTGTGTAAGAACACGAGTGGAAGGCAAGTAAAGACAAAGTCTAGTCTAGTAAGGGGTTGGGCTGCTACACGAGTTTACTGGTAGAGCAAAAATTTACCCTATGACACTAATCCTGCAAGAGTTTGTTTTTCTTCACTGATTTCCTTTTGCATTCTCTTGGGATAATCTAAGTCAACTCAGGTTAACTTGACTAACAAAATAATCAGGAATATAAAATCGAGATAACTTCATAGAAAAGAAAGCAAAAAATAAATCATGAAACACAAGGCCTAAAAAACTAATCTCAAATGATGAACTTGAAAAACAAAATCTAAAAAAAAGTAACATCAAAGAAAAAACTTGAGTAAACACAAGTTAACTTGACTAATTCGTCACTCATGATACGATATCAGGATTAAAAAATAGATTTAAAAAATAAAGAAAATGGAAAAAAAGATAGAAGTTAGAAAAAACAAAAAAAAACTCAAGTTAACTTGACTAGCTGACACTCTATATATCCTAATTGTCATCACCCAATTTTGGGTCATTCCCTAAAACTACCCGTAAATAAATAAAAAAAGTAATAATAATAAAATAAAATAAATAATAATAAAAGAGGGCTGGTGTCGGTAGGAAAATCAGGGTGAAATTTTGAATGTTTTTGAGAGCTCGATCGAAACCTTTTTTGTGCCCAAAATGAAGGAAATCGCAGATTCAAGGCTAAAATAATTTATTATCGGATAAATCTGCGTAACAATTAAGTCAAAAGATATAATTATATTTTTATGGGCCAGTTTGATTTAATCGTTGGCCAATTTAAAAGTATAATTATGTTTGAGAATTAATTTAGGGTCCAATTGAAGGATTTAATTAAGTACAAGGACTTGATTATACTTTAAATGGGTCAAATTAATTTTATTAAGAGCTTAATTGATGAAAAATCAAGCCTTGAACTTAATTCGGGTTAAATTAATGAGATTGGAATTTTCGAATACCAATTTGAATTTTTCCAAGTCAATTATGCATAATGAGGGGCCAAATTAAACAAATTGGGAGTATAATGATCGATTGAGGGTTAAATCACGCAAGTCAGAAATCAAGGACCAAACTATAAGAGGCGCGCGAAGTCAAGGCTAGTGTTGAAAGTATGACGGCAGGTATAATTGCTTAAAATCATAAAATTTAAATTCAATTGGGGGTGCAATTAGAGCAATTATAAATCGAGGGATCAAATTGCATTTACACCTCAAAGTAACAGACCACGCATGTCTGCGCCGCCGGCAAGCTACCTGCACCCGCCACCGACAGACCACTGCACGTCGCCGCCAGCCGACCTGTTGTTGCAGGGGATAGGCCACCGTTGCTTCAACGGTAACCTATGCACTGCCTATAAAAGGATGAGCAGAAAGAAGAGAAAGACAAGGAAAAAAGGGCAGAAAATAAGAGCGAAAATTTTACGTAAAAATTTTGAATCTTCATCCCTCTCGTTTCTGTCTCTCTCTTTCTTTCTCTCCTCTGCATTTTCTCTCGGTCTCCTCTGTCCCTCTCTCTCTAAAACCAGACCACCGCTCTCTCCCTCTCCCTCTCGGTTCAGCAACTCTGGCAACCAGCTCCGACCGCATTGCACCCCCTCGTCACCTTCAGTAGCCTCCACTCCACGCCAGACATCCCAGCAGCAACTCAGGTAAAGGCAACGAAGAACAACCCCGTCACAACCACACAGCCCCATCACCTTCCGATGCTCATTTCGGCCACCACAGACCACCATTTCCGACGCCAACACGACCGGAAGAACCACCTCGACCTCCTCTACCCAACGGTATTAACATGTGCGTCGTTCGTTACACTCCAAAATTTGTCATATTACTAATCATCTTCTCCATTTTATCATGCGCGGGGAGTGAATTAATTCACTCCCCGCGCGGTCAGTTGGGCCGGGCTTTGTGCCCGATCTGACCACCGAAGAGAATGGGCTTCCAGCCCGTCTGGGTTGGAAGCCCAACCCGAGACTATTGGACCGAGAGCCCTACCCGACAATAAATGGGCCTGAAAGCCAAGCCCAAGATTAAGTGGGCCTCCAGCCCAGTAGGAAACAATTTGGGTCGTGAGCCCAACCCAATGTAAAGGTGGGCTGTCAGTCCAGCCCAGCCAGTGGGCGAGCTGGCGGCCCAGCCCAGCAAAGAGGCTGACAGCCAGCCCACCCATAAATAAATATAAAAAAACAAATAATAAAAATATAAAAAATACAGAAAATTGCAAAATAAAAAAAAAATATTTTTTTAGAAAAATATAAAATGTGTGTTTTTCTTGCATACGACCAATACACTAGTATATTTTAAAAATTCATTTTTCTTTCAAAAAATAAATATTATCTTGGAGTTTGAAGAGAAAATGTGTTTTAACATGGATTTGGCAAAGAAAAATCATTTCTCGCATTTTGAGATTTTACAACATGTTTGTAAAAATCCAAAGGGTATTGGCCAATATTCCAAAAAAATATAAAACCTTTTTCTGGTGATTCGTATTATTCACTGTTGGTATTTGGATAAATAAATCCATAAGGGTTAATATCCAAAATATTCGGCGGGGATAATATGCTGTTATTCACTGTCGGTGTTTGGATAAATAAATCCTAAAGGGTCAATATCCAAAATATTCGGCGGGGATAATATGTTGTTATTCACTGTTGGTGTTTGGATAAATAAATCCTAGGGGTTAATATCCAAAATATTCGGCGGGGATAATAAACCATCATCATTTAACCAACATATTATTTGAAAGATCAAAACCATAACAAATCATAAGCCAACCAAAACGTCAAGCAGCTTACCATAGGTAGGGCGTATTAGGGATGTTAAAACCTTCCCTTTACGCAACCAATCTCTTACCTCAGAATCCCTTAAAGACCAGTCCTAGATTTCCTAGTAACCATAATACTAGGTGGCGACTCCCTTTTCCATAGAAATAAAGATAATACCCCCGACATTGAATTCCCCCGCACGCGGGGAGGGTCGTCGTGCTCTCGCGAGGGATGCGACACTAATATAAAATGAAAATTACAAAGCTCAAGGATTAATGATGTAATGTTAAATGATGAAACTAAAAAATAATCAATTTCATTAAAAAAACATGAAAAAAATTGTGTTACCACGTAAAAGTGTATATAGATTTAGTTCTTGAAGATCCAAAGAGAGTTTATTTGTATGTTTGAGATTATTTTAAAAGTATATTTAATATAAAAAAAATAGTAAATTGATATTTATTTTAATATTTTTATATATTTTTAATATGTTGATAGTTAAAAAATATATTTTAATATACTTTCAAATAAAAACTATTCTTTTTGAAAAGAAATATTTTACACTACAATAATAAACACATATAAAATATTTTACTCTCACATCATCATCATCAGTAAAGATAGGTGTGTTTGCCATGCACATTATATACTATCTCAAGTTTATATTCAAGAAGAGTTGATGAAGAAAATGGCAATTCAAGAAATAAATAACCAATGAAAACTCAATTAGGGAGACAATTATCATGAGACAAGTGGTTAAAAAAAAGGATGGGCCTTAAAAAGCACACTAACTTAACCCTGCTCAAGTTCCTGAGGATCTAGAGTCCAGGAATTACAACTTGTAGGAAGAAGGGGTGAAGGGGAGATGAACAAAAACCGGCCATTGGCTTTACTTGCAGCTCAGAAGTCAACAACAACGACCTCCAATTACATCACGCATGGCCCGTCTTCTTCGAACACATAATTATTAATTAAATTAATTATTAATCTTCTCTTCACTTCTACTGCTTCCCCATTAACCTTACGTGTTCTTCAAATGTTAATTTCTTTTATTATTAATTTATTTAATAGTGTCTTCATACTAATTGACTTTCTAATAACAATTGGTGAGTATATTTTTGTGCTGCATAAATTATATCGTCCATCTACTTGCCTTGTTCACCTCAAAGATATTTTAATTTGGAACATTTCTATGATGTTTCATGTGTACCAAGGAGAAGGAACGACAGAATTAATTAATGCAAGACACGATAACATGAATAAAAAATTTATAAAATTAAAAGCTAAAGGGAACAAAAATAAGAAGAAAAAACATGCAGACGTTATAGCATCGTTCCTTGGTATTGACGAACGATTATATTATCGAGCTGCTCAAGAGACTTGGCCTTTGGTTAATATATGCAAACATTATAGCATCATTTTTTTATTGATCGAGCTCATGGCATCGTTTTGTTAATACATCAACCAACTTTTGAGGCCAATAGTATAGAAATCCAAAAGGGATGACTGATGTGTGAGAGAGAGAGAGACATCATGTGGATTGTGGGTGGGCCCAGGAAATTTGGCCGGGATGGTTCAATGGTGTATGATGAATGCTGATCTTATCATAACTTTAGGTTTATTGCGTGAAAACCATGCCTTCTTGAAAGCATATTTTGGAGAGACATGAATATGATTCTTTTCATGCCACTTGGAATTTATGCCATCCATGTTATATCCCCGATCCAGCATCTATTTATTTTTATATTTTGAAAAAAACTATTCGTTTTTTATTTCAAATTATTTGTATTATTCCTTCTAAAAAACAAAAGTATTCTATCATTTTTTATTTAGTTGGATGCAAACATTTATTATACAGTGCAAATAACAAAAAAATATTCTATTAATTTAGGAAAAAAAGTATTTCAAAGCATAGATTTCCTAATTAAATAATTTTTATATATGAAACAATGTTAATTAAATGGGTCATGAAAATCACTTAGCAAAAGGGAATAAGCAGGCACGGTCGAATCATCATTTGATTATGTTTGACCTTTCGTTCTTTTGCACCAAAAAAGTCAAGAATAAGGAAATGGTAACCAAAAATATAAATGATTTAAAGCTGGATTTTATTGTTAACACAAACTATTACATACATGGATTCTTCTTCATCGAAGTAACCTTGAATTACTCCAGTGTTGTTTCAATGTCAAATCCACTTCATATCTTGTTTGTACTGCAAAATTAGAATGGTAAGACTGATCAAATAAAATGCTTACTGAACATAAAATCTTAAAACTCAGATGCTTGCAAAACTTGCTTCAAAATAACAATTGCATTATTTAGTTTCTTCTACCAGCATTCTTCCTTGTTTTTCTCTTGTTGAGATTCCATGTATCTTCAACCATCCTATGAAACCATGCAGGCTTTTTTGTTCTGAACATGACGTATCCCATTGTAACTCCAAGCACGAACCCGCATCCATACCCCATTGCCACAGCTTTCCATCCAAATCCATCTCCAAACAATGTCGAATCATCTCCTTCATTATAGCTTGATGGCGGCAGTGACTGCTCCTGATCATCATCATGGTAGCATTCTTTTAGCACTTGAAATCCACATAGACACAAGTTTCCTTCAAATGAGTTTGCATTAAAGGTGTTGAACTGCTCTCCAGTGGGTATGGGCCCCTCGAGTTGGTTATGTGAAAGGTTTAGGATTGCAAGAAATTTTAGACCCCCCAGCTGCATTGGAATCCTTCCAGTAAGAGAATTTGAAGATAGATCTAGTGATTCTAAATTGGTAAAAAACCCTAACGATGACTGTATGTGACCGGTAAGGGAATTATGAGAGAGGTTGAGTTGTTGGAGTGCTTTAAGCTTTCCGATGACCTGTGGAATGTCTCCGGTGAAATTGTTATCTGACAAATCGAGTACTCTGATGGTACTTCGGATCTTTTCAAACTCAATTTCTACACCTTTCCATGTCATTTGTATGGTGTAGACATAGTCAGAGTAATTTCTTGTACTCATGTAAATCATGTTATGATCCGAGGCCATCATTGCTTCAAAACCATTGACATACCTTGTTGGCAATGGCCCACTAAAATTATTGTTAGAGATATCAAAAATCCGTAATTTAGAGAAGGCAGAATCATATACAGTCGGACCATTCACAAAACCTTGGAGTTTATTGGATTTTAGAACGAGAATGTGCATCTCTGAAAGCGCTTCTAGAAAATAGGGAAATGTATCCTCAATCTTATTATTGCCAAAATCAAGAACTTCCAACTTTGTGCAGTTGATGATAGACGGTGATATTTCCCCTTCAAATTCATTTCCACCGAGGTTGAGATATTGCAAGCTATTATCCTTTGAAAATGTTGAAGGGATAGTGCCTTGAAGATTGTTCATGCCTAGATGCAAAACTGAGAGGGAGTTGCTGAAGTTCCCCAGACATAGTGGCGTACAACCACTCAAGCTATTGTTTGACAAGTCCAGGACTCGAAGGGATTTCAACTTGCAAATAGAAGAAGAAATTTCACCTGTCAATTTACTGTTGGAGGCAAGAATAAGGACTTCCAAGTACTCTTGTTTGAAAATTGAACTTGGGATTGTACCATGCAAGTTGTTATTGCTCAAATCAAGGGAATACAATGAATGGTGTTGGAATTGACTTATATTACCTATGAGATTATTGCTATGAAGGTCAAGATGTTCTAAAGAAGGAAGAGCAAACAAAGAGGATGGTATTGTTCCATTGAAATTATTGAAATGGAGATACAAGTACCCAAGCTGTGCAAGGTTTCCAAGTGATGACGGGATCTGACAACTTAAATTATTATTTGAGAGATCTAATTCAATGAGATGTGTGAGATTACCAAGCAGGGCTAAATCTGACGTTATAATGCTACTATTACTAAGAAACATATATTGTAACGACTGTAGATTACTGATCAAGTCGTTTTCTAAATAAAGTGAAATTCTCGTATTAGAAAGAGCCAACTCGGAGAGGACATTGCTCAAATTGGACGAAGGAAAAGAGCCAGTGAGGCCTTCGTTGTCTGACAGAGAGAGTACTTCAAGGTTTGGGAGGAGAAAGATGTTACCTGGGAATTTCCCATGCAATCCACAATCACTAAGGGAAAGAGATGACAAAGAAGAGGACAGATTCATCAACGAATTAGGTGCTACCAAAGACATATCTACAAAATCCAAAGCGAGTTCTCTTAGCTTGGTTAGGTTTTGAACAATCTTGTAAAGAGAAACTGGTTCTGCACTTAGATAGAAGCTCCAAGAGAGATCAAGCGAAGCCAACTCAGTGAGTTGCTCAAAATCATATGGAATCGAACCAGTAAAATTGTTAAATCCAAGATTCAAGTACCGGAGGTGCTTAAGTTTCCCCATTGAGGATGGGATTTTTCCTTGCAATCTACACATCTCGAGTCTGAGCGATGACAGAGAAGAAGACAGATTCATCCAGGAATCGGGAACAACCAATGACATGTCTGCCCAACTCAAATCGAGTTCTCTAAGCTTGGTTAGGTTCCGAACAATCTTGTCAAAAGAAATTATTTGTAGACTTTGATAGCGGTTCCGTGAGAGATCAAGCGAAACCAATTTGGAGAGGTGAGAGATTTCCGACGGAACTTGGCCTTCAAATAGGGAAGTAGATAGGTTAAGATGGGTGAGATTGGAGAACTGGCCAAATCGAGAAGAAATATGGGAGGTGCTGAAATTATTGCAAGAGACGTCGAGCTTGCGAAGATGATGAAGAGAGAAGAGAGAATTATTGGAATGGAGGGTGCCGTGAAGCATGCTGGAAGAGAGGTCCAGTCCAGTGACTAGCCCGGTTTGCAAGTCACAAGTGACCCCATCCCAGAAGCAGCAGTCCGTACCCTCTTTCCATGACTCTGTTTTGGGATATTGGATGATATGAGATGACGGTAGATACTCCCGAGGGAGTGTTTGAATGGAAAAGGATTGTTTGAATTGAAGGAGAGAAAGTGATTGGTGATGAGCACACAAAGGAGGAGGAGGAGAAGATGAAAGGGTGGAGTGGAAATGGAAGAGGATCAGAAAGAAAGAGAGGGAGAGTGCAAACCCCATGGCGGTAGGCTTAGATGAGAAATAAACAGAAGGCATTAGAAGGAGTATTTATAGACAAACCATTATCAGATTGTGCTCTTCAACTCAGTATCAATTTTACGTTTTCAAATTTTTTACCATTATCACTTGTGACGGTGCCCAGGTCTTTACTTTTCCAGCAAGCGGTGCTAGTGGTGGTTGAAGAACTGGGGTCATAAACCCTTCAAGTTCCTTAACTGTTGGTGGTTGAGGTCTGACTTCTGGGTGGTCATTCTAGAAAGGACACAGGCACTTAAGATTTTCAAGGAGGGTCCAAGGGAATGAAATGTTTCTAAGGTGGGAAATATTGATGAAAAAAATTACAGCCCTTGATTTGGAATCAGAAAACTTAGAAAATCAGAAGAGAACCAGGGAATTATCTCTATCAGATCAGGAAAGATGTGAAATGATAGTGAGTGAGCTCAGGCCATTGGGAATATGATGGAAACAAAGCTCCTGACCTGGACGGTATCAATTTCTTTTTATAAAAAAGCGTGGGATACAATCAGTGGTTGAATTGCTTTGGAGATGTGGGAATTCTGATACAGGATTGTGGAAAGATGTTCTCATTCAGTATCCATAAGTTGAGACTGGCATTAGATTAATCCTTGGACAAGGTTAACGCTGGGGTAGTAAGTGGCTACGTCACTTTTTAGATTAGCAGTACAATTTTCTAATGGTTCAAGAGTCCCCCGCACTACAATTCAGGTATAGAATTTCAAGAATTCAAGGCCAATATGGACATACCGTTTACACTCCTTCATCCTCCCAGTAAGTTTTCCTCCAGCTTTTTACTTTGTCTATTAGAATCTTTAATGTTATTTAGCCTCTGGAAGCCATTTCTGTAAATAAAATAGGCAAGAATCATCATAAGTGCCACTATCACTTAGCGACATACCAGGAAGAGTGCTAGAAGAAGTTGCATGCATATCCCATCCAGCTCTCTACGAACGAAAAGCCATGTGCAATATGGGAACTTTGGGTGATAAACATAAAAATCAGTGAGCAGACAAAAAGAAAGAAGTATCACAACTACAGCTAGTGGATTTAAGGCCAAGGCACAAAATAGAAATGAGGAATGGAATTAAACTCCACATCAGTCGTCAAGACATCTAAACTGTTGAAGTATGAACACAATGGTGTGAAACCTGCACAATGGTATGAAACTTATCTCCCCACCATTGTTGAAGATGATAAAGCTGCTATTTCTTGGTGGCCAACTATTGACTTTTGAAGAAGATTGTCTCCCCACACTGACTATAAATAGAGGGGCTTCTTAGAGCTTAAGAAGACAGAACAAAAATAGCACTCTGTGTTGTGTAGAGAGAGCTAGAGAGAGTTGAGTTGAGTTTTTCCTCCTCCTTGTGTTTGTATTATTGTTTGCTTAATACAAAGTAGTAGCTCTCTGTGGAGTAGGCAAGTTGCCGAACCACGTAAATATTGTGTGTTACACTGCTGTCATCTCTAACATAAACTGCTCCTGCAGAAGACAGGAAACATCCAACAACATCTTGATCCTTTTTTTAAATAAGAACGAGCATGAATACGTTATTCACAGGGCCTAGCTGACACACTCGGCTTGTTTTGGGAGAACAAAATCCCCAGATATGACTGCTAGTAAAAAAACTGAAGAACAAAAACCAAAACCCATAATAATTTGAGAGAAAGAGAGAGCGTGTTTTAGCAAACCAGAAAAGCCCATGAACAACTCTAACTCAAGAAATGAAAGAAGAGAGCAAGTGATAGAAATACCTACAAAAATCCCAACTTGGTGACAATGACTTAGTGAGTGGAAGCAGTTCAGGTCCAGCTCTGGTGAACCTGCAAGGAAGAATTTTGAAGCAACAGTAGGAGACAAGAGTTGGGTATACAGAACAGAACAACATGAGAAAGCCCGAAAAGTGTTCTTGATTTGATTCCTGGTTTGCCCTTGAAAAGCTTGAAGTCTTCGAAAGTGCAATATATTTACCATGCCTGACTGTGTCATGACCTAGTTTTCTTACTCATGCAGATGAACATGTCAATTATCTAAAGTTAGCTGGTTCTGCGTGTAAGTTTTAATTTATTTTTGATAACCCTTAAACTGAAATTATAATATTTTAAATACTTGAAAATTAAAATCTAAGAGTAAAAAATTAACAACTCTTCTTTTATTTTTAAAACTCTTGACAGTTATAATAGATACAATTGTTTAATTTCCCAACAACTATATATTTTATTAGCTTTGTAACAGCCCATTAATTTCATAATAATTTTAAATTATCTATTACATAATGACTATCTATAAATATCATGTACTTATTTTTCATATGCACTTATTCATGTAGTGTTTATTCTCTTAGTGTTGTTCTAGCTGTTTTCGCTGTCCTCTTTCATTAAAAAATAGCTTGTTGGATCCTGAGGGATACCCTGTTGTATAAAAAGTATCCTTAAGGATAGTGTCAAGTTTATTTGTTTTGTTTATATTCTCTGTATTAGTTTTACAAAATGTATCAACATTAACAGTTTGCCTTTTTAACTTGCAGTACTACTCTTTTTCTCTTCTCTTTCTCGAAGTATTGCTCACATCTTTTAACCCATAAAAACTTTTGTGATTGTAAATCCGTGAAGAACCTTTGAACAAGTAAAACTTTTGGAATTGAACCCTTTGAATTCATCAACTTGTTAGACTTCATATAACTAACTATCATGTAGAAGATGTTTGGAACCATTAGCTGTAGTTTGGGAGATTTTGTCCTTCCTACTTTGTTCTGCACAAAATCTTTGCTTGCAAAACTACGTGATATTGATTGTGAAGTGAACAATTTAGTAACACGAGCTGATAATTTGTAAAGTTCCTTTTGAAAATTCTATAATCTTGTGATCTCCTTTTATATTCTTGCTGGTGCAAGCCTGATGGATGATCACTCAATTTACTAGCAATCATAACATGGACATGGACTTGTATCGCCAATAATCTTTCTCACAAGTTTGTATATGGGATTTAATTTTTGCAGGGATCCTTAGCCTCAGCTGCAACATTTTGCTTGATTAGAAGAGGCCCTTCCTATCCTCCTGTGTTCAACCCATTGACACTAATATTTGTGGCAGTTTTGGAAGCTCTGAAATCACTGTTGGTTTCCTTTCTTTCTTTTTTAACAAATAATTTATTGTTTCCAGAATCTACCCTCTCGTTTTATTGCTGATTAGATGGAGATTATTATGATTGCAGATTGCTGGGCATGGTTTTGATAATAATTGGTTTGTACTCCTTTTTGTTGGGAAAAACCAAGGAGATGACAAACATGCCCACGTCAAGCATAGAAGCTGCCACAACAGTAGAATCTACAAAGGTTCAGCCAGCTTCTCCTCTTACTATCACTAATGAAGATATTGAATCTCGTTCTGTCAAGGATGTTGTAAATCCTTGAAGAGTGAACACAATGTACGTATATCTCTGCATTTTCGCTGGGATATAAATTCGAGAATAAATCCTTTGATTACAAATTTGGAAACAACTCGATGGTTTTACAAAGGATTTTGTAATTAAATCCTTGAAGAGTGAACACAGTGTATATCTTTGCCTTTTCAATGGGATCCAAATTTGAGATTAAATCTTTTGATTACAAATTTGGAAACAACTCGAACTCATGAATTCATCATTACAAATGGAATATAATTAGTTACCATCGTCTACTTAGCTTCTTGACCAATTTGCTTGCTGTTGCTATATATAAAAAAAACAAATTGTGCCTGTAATTAATTCATTGCTCGGGGAAAAATCAATAATGTACTGCTGATATAAATGATTGACTAACTCATAAAGGTAGCTTATTGGTTAAAAGATGGGATAAGAACTTGCGAGACGATGAAGTATGCCACGTTTCCTACAAATGAGCAATGCCCTCTTCCCTGTTCTTGTGGACAATTAACCGGATCTATAGATCTAGTTTCAAATGACATTCATTCAAGTTATTTATGCATCTGTCTAAAACATATCTGAGGCACACTCAACAAATATGGATCCGATCAGTTCGTCTGTTGTAGATATGTTCTTAGATAAGATAGACATGATAAAGTCCATGAATAAATCCATACTACTTCTCTTGAAGCTCTTCTGAAATTGTAGAAAATTAGAGAAATAAAGTTTCAATGCGCAAAAGTAAATTTGCAGGAGTCGTTTATTCTTAATTAGATGGCATGGTGTTCTTAGTTAGTGTACCATGTGGACAGAAATAAATAGAAAAAGAACTTACTTGAGCACAGGTTCTTGAATGAATACATGAGCCAGGAAAAAGGACAGCATAATAAACGAATTAAGAAAATGCATTTGCAACGGTGTTATATGAAGTTCAGGAGAGTTGAACGCCCACATTTTCGATGCTCTCATGTCTGGAAATGGATCCATAGAGAGCTTAACAGCGCAGATGGCACCACCTGAGTAACCACCACAAACACCCTCAGGTAAGCTAGCTAGCCGAAAGGCAAATCCTGCAAGAAATTTTTTTCTTCACTGACTTCCTTTTGCAGTTTTTTGGATAATCTGAGTCTTGACTAACAAAATAATTAGTGATATAAAATGGAGATAACCTCATACAAAAAATAAATCATGAAACACAAGGCTTGAAAAACTAATTTCAAATGATGAAACTGAAAAACAAAATCTAAAAACAAAATAATGTTGAAGAAAAAACTTGAGTAAACACAAGGTAACTTGATTAATTCATCACTCATGATATTATATCAAGATTAAAAAATAAAGAGCATGGAAAAAAATATAGAAGTTAGAAAAAACTAAAAAACTCAAGTTAACCTGGGTTAGCTTGACTAACTGACACTCTAAATAGCTTAATATAAAATGAAAATTACAAAACTTAAGGACCAATGATTTAATGTTAGATGATATAATAAAAAAATAATTAATTTCTTTAAAAAAATGAAAAAATTATGTTACCACATAAAAGTTTATATAGATTTAGCTATTGAAGATTCAATTTTACTAAGAGATAGTTTATTTTTATGTTTAAGATTATTTTAAAAATATATTTAATGCAAAAAAATATTAAATTGATATTTATTTTAATATTTTTGATATAATTTTAATATGTTGATAGTTAAAAAATATATTATAATATATTTTCAAATAAAAACTATTCTTTTTTTAAAAAAAATATTGTACACTACAATATTAAACACATAAAATCTTTTACTCTCACATCATCATCATTAAAGATAGGTGTGTTTGTCATGCACATTATATATTATCTCAACCATGGTTGTCAAAATCAACTCATCAAACCTTGTTAACTCGGGTAGAAAAATCGATTTTGGTCAAACTCGGTCAAAATCATTCAAAATCATAAAATCGGACCGGATCGATCCGATTTTACGATCCTAAAATCCATCCCGCTCTGCCTATACACTCTACAGTCTATCCCTGTCCCGCCCACCCCACCCCCAAGGCTAGTCCCAGGCTAGGCCCCCTCTCTCCCCTCTTTCTCTCTCCGCAGACTAGCCTGCCCCCCCTCTCTTCTATTTTAACATAAAAAAACAAAAAAATAATTATTTTTTAAATGCTAATATAATAATATAATTGTTATGTATTTTTAATTTTTTTTAAATTATGTATCAACCTTAATTAATAAAAATTTATGGCCATAATTATATTATATTATATTTGAAAATATTTTACTTATGATTTTACAATTTATCTATCCACATGATTTTAGTTGTGATTTTACGATTTTTGTATGGTAAATTTAAAGTATGATTTTATGATTTTACGAACCGAGTTCAGAAACAACTTCCGATTCGTGTTAAAATCGCGATTTTGACAACCATGATCTCAACTTTATATTCAAGAAGAGTTGAAGAAGAAAATGGCAATTTAAGAAATAAATAACCAACGAAAACTCAATTAAGGAGATAATTATCATGAGTCAAGTGGTTGAAAAAAAGGATGAGCCTTAAAAAGCACACTAACTTAACCCTGCTCAAGTTCCTGAGGATCGAAAGTCCAGGAATTACAACTTGGAGGAAGAAGGGGTCAAGGGGGGATGAACAAAAACCGGCCATCGGCTTTACGTGCAGCTCAAAAGTCAACAACAACGACCTCCAGTCACATCACGCATGGCCCGAAAGCTAGCATGGAAATGCTTGCTGCACGTCTTGTTCGAACACATAACTATTAATTAAATTAATTATCAATCTTCTCTTCACTTCTACTGCTTCCCCATTAACCTTACGTGTTCTTCAAACGTTAATTTCTTTTATTATTAATTTATTTTAAAGTGTCTTCAAACTAATTGACTTTCTAATAATAATTAGTGAAGTATAATTTTCGTGTTGCATAAATTATATCGTCCTTCTACTATTTTTTTCTTCTCAACGTCTCCCGTACGTATATATCCTAAGCCGCCGACCCTTATTCTCTTTCTTAATATTAATTAGTGTTCACGACCCTCCTTGAATCATAATTTTCCTCAAAATATTCCTCATACATGGAATTCGAACAACACATTGTCCCTAGTCTTACAAACATTATAATTACCCTGTTATCCTAATTAAAATGCTTAAAGAACTCTCTTTTTCCATGTGTCCTCACTGCATTGTCACTTATATTTGATTTGAGAATTAAAGAAGAGTTTAGGGTTGTGATTAGCAAATAAATTTGAGTGGTTTGTTTTTGAAGTATTTCCATACCTTTATCGTATGGCTACTATAAAGCATATACTTTGATGCCTTGGCTACATATTCTACGTCCAACTCCAGCAAGCCCTAGAATCACATCATTTGTGAATCTTGTGGATGAGCATTCTTTGTTCACTCTGTGGCCGAGGCTAAAAATTCTGTGGGGGTCCATACAAATCGAGGTGCTTTCTTCATAATTATACCCGCATATCCCTTGTAAATCCAGGGCCCCCTGTCTTAAATTCATTCCACACCTTGCCTTGTTCACCTCAAAAATGTTTTAATTTGGAACATTTCTATGATGTTTTATGTGCACCAGGGAGAAGGAACGGCAGAATTAATTAATGCAAGACGCGTTATAGCATCATTTTTTTATTGATCGAGCTCATGGCATCGTTTTGTTAATACATCAACCAATTTATATATATGGAGTTCATATCATATTTTAGAACTTGCAAATTGGTAAGATGAGAGTCAATAGGAATCAAAATTGGAATTTCTCGAGCTAGTTTTTCACACTAGGACAAAAATACCCTCGATTCCTATAGAATCATACTGTATTATTCTTACATGTTTATGTATTTATAAATATTTTTTAATTATAAAATAACCTTATTTTCAAGCCAAGTTACAACTTACAAGAATAGTTCATTCATTAATTTAGGATGCCTTATGAAATTAATTATGGTCCAAGTTTTGCCTCCCATAAACATAATTACGAATCTATGTTCTTCCATCTTCATGAGCTACCGATCAAAGTCATAGATTTCATTTCAACCACCATGTATGTACATCGAGTTGATTATGCCCTTGTTTGATATTCGACCGGCTTGCACTTGAAAGTCATGAACCCAAATTCCATATCATAATAATAAATCTAAGAGGTTATTCTAGTGATTAAGGAAATATATGCTTGTTTCGGTTTTGCTTTTTAGATTTAAATTTTTAGAATATTGCACAATTAAATTTATAATTTTTTTATTAAATAAATGTTCAAGACATATAAGAGGAATGCACAATTAAAATCATTTGAAAATATATTTCATTATCAAATGAGAAAAATAAAAACAAGCTTACATATAAAAAAAACTCTGAAGCTATAATAGGCATATTGTTTGCAATAAACCTTTTTAGGCCACGGTTAATTAAATCAAGTCATAACCATATGGCTTTGCATAGAGTATATAAAGCATAGACATCGCACAAGAATGAAGACTCAAGGGAATGAGGTTGCCTTTCTTTAGTCGCACCGCACCACCATTTTCACAATATTCTTGCTAATCTTCTTCTTCTTCTTGTTGGTGGTGGTTGTGGTGGTTTTTCTGCTTCCTTCCTCCTTTGATTGGCTGCTTCAAAACGGCCTCTACTGCTGCCACCGCAACCTTTTCCGTCAAAACTAGCCTTCCCTCCTCCCCTGCCTCCACCCCACTTGTCATATCTTCTTCTTTTTTCCGTTGTGGTGCCTCAGAATTTGATCATTTGTTTTGAAATTTGAGTGTAAGAAAGGTAATACAGAAGGAGAAAGAAATGAGAAAGGAAAGGAGATCAAGAATAGGAAGTTATGCAATATCATCATCAATGTCAACGAGAGATCATCGGCAACAACCTTGTATAACTTGTACAACGTTTAATATTCTCGCACCTATCTATAAACGTCTTAACATTAACAATGATCGAGATCAGAATTCACGTGAAAGCGATTACAGGGCCTATTGGCTTGTCAGAAACCAGAGGATTTTGGATTCTCTGTTGCGTGAAAGATCTTCCATTATTTGTCTTCAGGTTCTTCTCTCTCTCTGCCCCGGTCTTTGTCTCTGTCTCTTTACGGTTTCGATGATTATTTTGTTCTGTTTGTTGATTGTTTCAAATTGGTGTAGGAATTTTGGCTGGGAAATGAAGAGTTGGTTAACATGTATGAGAAGAGATTAGGTGATGCAGGCTATCTCAATTTCAAGCTTGCACGAACCAACAACCGTGGTGATGGTTGGTACCTCTCTTCTTCATTTTTCATCTTGGAATTTTATCTGGAATCCCTTTTGTTTATACATTTAAAATTTGATTTCTTTTTAATGAATTATGCAATTTCATAGTTTACCATTTTGTGCAAAGATCGAGACTTTAATACAATTTCTGGATCGAGGTGTAATCAGACATTATAGGCCGTGTTCCAGGAGTTTGCTAATTCCATCTGCATTTGATGTTTCTTGTTTCATCAATTGTCCCGTCACTATTACCGAATGGTTTAATGTCTCAAAACTGGACAAAATAGGGAAGAAATCTTCCAAATTTGACCAATTCCTTTGCTTACTATTCTCTTTGACTATCTTTAGGAGAATTCTTCCATGTTTTCAAAAATAGGAATAAATGGCTTTAAGTTTCGTTGGAGGTTGGCGATTTTTGTTGGGAAATAAACTGGTCTCAGATACAATTAAATTGCAGAAGAAACAATGAGCAAAATTTTCTTTCGTTGAATCCTTTTGAACATACTGTGTCATTGCATGAAATCTCAGGCCTATTGATCGCTGTGCGCAAGGACTATTTCAGAGTTATTAACCATAGGGAATTGTTGTTCAATGATTGTGGGGATCGAGTTGCTCAGTTGTTGCATGTTGAATTAGCTGCTCCCAGTTCACCATGCCGGAACAATGACACTCGCCAAGAAATCCTCATTGTCAATACCCACCTGTTATTTCCTCATGATTCAAGTTTGTCTCTTGTAAGATTGAATCAGGTAAGTGCATTTTCAACCCTCTGTTTTTCTCTTTTCAATCTTCTTCACAAGTAACTTCTTACTATCCTTGGTTTTGACCTGTGTTGTATGATTGCAATGACAGGTCTACAAAATCCTGCAGTATGTGGAATCTTATCAGAAAGAAAACAAGCTCAGCCCAACGCCGATTATGCTTTGCGGGTAATTACAGGATCATATGCTAGATTTCATAAAGAAACTATTCCCACTTGGTAGATTCTATGCCCACTCGTTGTATTTTTTAACCTTTACTTGTGCTTTCTGCAGTGACTGGAATGGGAGCAAACGCGGGCATGTTTACAAGTTCCTCAGGTCACAAGGCTTTGTTTCATCATATGATACTGCTCATCAGTACACTGATGCGGATGCTCACAAGGTCCTTATTTTCATGTTCAAACTAGCAATAATTTATTTTCTTCCATAGAAGCCACATTGTTGGTTACGCATAAATTTCTCATTCCTTTCATGTGGTGTACTCAGTGGGTTAGCCACCTTAATCATCGAGGAAATATTTGTGGCGTGGATTTTATATGGCTTCTTAATCCCAATAGATACCGCAAGCTACTAAAAACAAGCTGGAGTGAAGCAGTATTTGGCATGTTCAAGGTCAGATTTTTACTCTTAAACATTGTGTATTGTTGGACTCCATCTGTACATTTCTTTGTTATTTACACCTTCTCTAACTTAATTGATGATTACTTTATGATATCAGCATAAGGCTGGACAGTGTAAATAAAAATTTAGCAAGCCAGCTTATCTTGTGGGTGTCAACTAGTTAATGTTTCTTCTTTGAAGAGACATCCCCATATGACGCCAGTTTTCGGTCAACTAGGACATTTGTAATTTCTCATCTTTTTTGCAACTTCCAGTTACTTCTTAAAGTCCCATAGAAACTGTTGCTAAGCTGGTTGTTTTGGAGTGAACCCGTATTTTTTTTTGTGTTTTGCGGTGGTTTTGTAATGTCAGGGATGTAGAATTTAAATATAGAATTTTTTCAGCCTTGGGAGAGCAATTCTTGAGTTTCTATCTCTGAAATAGAATTTCCCATTTCAGTATCTGCTACGGAGAGCTTCCCTGTCGGAAGAAGATGCCTTTGCCTTTCTAAAGGCTGATAGTGATAGTGACTGCATTACCTACTCAGGCTTCTGTGAAGCTCTTCAACAAGTAAGATAAGTGGAAGCTATATTATCTCCTATCAAAGCGGTTGCTTAGGAAGCTGTTTGTATTCATTTCGTTGACATCTCAGACATAACAATGTTTTAAATATTGCAGCTTAACTTAACCGGCCATTGTTATGGACTAAGTGACGAAGAAACAAAGGATTTGTGGGTGCAGGCAGACATTGATGGGAATGGTGTTCTTGATTATAAAGAATTTCAGGTAACCAACTAGAATGTGAATGTTGCATTAGCTGTAATTTACGAAAGCGTTAGGATACTCTGATTACCACACCAATTTTTCACAATGTAAGTGCCTTTCTAGCAAGCTGTGGTAGCACCAGGATTGGCAATTAATCCAGGTTGCTTGAGCTCAAATTAAATGCTTTCTGCGATCCACAAATCAGTTGTACTTTTGCCTACATTTGTTTATGTTTCTATCCGGAACCTGATGAATGGCTTCCTTGTATTTGCTGATCTTTAAGTCAAAATGTGTATATCTGCTATATGGCTTGCTGTCATATCTGTTTTACCATATTGGTTTCAGAAAAGAAAGCAATTCGACATATGTTAATACCTGTTGAAAAGTGTTCTAAACTAAGATGTTCACTTGGTGGGATTTTGGAACTACAGCAGAGAATTTGGAATCCTACATGGTCAGAGCAGAAAGATGATGTAATCCAAGACGATAGTCCTAAGGGTAGAGAAGAGCAAACAATTGGTTTCAGCGTGGAGAATGCTGTTCTCTTCCCTCCTGAAGTAGAGAAAGGAATGTGGCCTGAGAATTACTCTCTTTCAGATCATGCTCGACTGACGGTGGTGTTCTCACCAATAAGGATGCCATGCTCCCAATTGATATCATGACAGTCCTTGAAAGCAAACTAGGCTCAAGATTTTAGAACAGAATGAACGAGCACAGCATGAGGGGCCGCAAACAGGTTGTCATGAGAGGGTTGCTAAAACAGGCACAAGAATTATCTAGTGAGAGACTTTGAATTCTCTTTCAGATGGATCAAATTGCAAAATGTTTTTTTCTCCAAATTGTCAAAGTTGAGAGGGTGACATTTTGCAGAAAACTCTCCAATGGACTTGCTTTTGAACATTCAAGGACTCTGGTTGGGCACTGATGGACTGGATTCCAGGTTCTGCTTCAACTGTTTGCTCATTGACAATGAAATAATAACAAGGTGAGAATAAACGAAAGAGAGCAGCGGGGGAAATCACCTTTTGTAGCTTTTGGCGAGGGCAACAGTAGAGTGCTTCTTGCATTTTGGCCATATTTAGGATGCAGGCATAAAAGAATCTTCTTGTAATAGAGTTTTGCCCTGACTCTGTAATATGTTACTATAAATACAAGCAGTGGTAGTGATTAATCAAATTGTACAGGAAAAACCCTCAGAATCTAATCCATATTTTTATCTGTTTACCTTAAAAAAATCATTCTTAAGTTTGTGTAACCTCAATTGGGATTCACGGCTAGGTTTGGCCTGTACTAAATGCAGAGACTCGAGTGTTGGAACTCTGATCATCTGCTTGTTGTTAAGGTTGAGAGAGTCAAGAAACATTAGATTCCCTGATCTTGTCGATCTGTTATTTAGAAGCAGAGCATCTCTAGATTATTCAGAGAGATTCAATGGAGCAATAGAAAAAACTTGAAATGTCACGTTAATGGATAGATGTGTCTGCCGCTACTGCACCACATGGACCCTACTTGCCTTCACGTCCCAATGGAACCCCCTAGTATACGTGGCCACGTATGGTGGGACAATCGCCGTTTACTGTATTATACGATGGGATGTCACTCTTGAACATCCCAAACTAACAAGTCACACTTACCTATATGATTTAGGTTTCAAGAAAGTAATTATAAGATAAAGGTAATGATCACAATAAAATCAAAACATGATCGTCGTATTTAACATTCGTCAAATCCATAATTTCTTTATATCAAGATGGTTTTTAGTGGATATATGCCCCTTCCATGAGATTTGTTTTCTCGTTATCATTCATTTCTTTACACAAATTATTTATGCCTTTCAATGTCTTAAACATAACCTTTAATCTTAAACGAATTGATATATTTTCTTTCTTACTTGTAACCATAATTAGAAACACAAATGAATCTCGGAGGGATGACAAAGTTTCAAGAAGAGAACCCATCTACTGGACATGGCGAACAAGATTACGGGGACTCATAATTCAACATTTTTCCAAAGACAGGATTGATTAATATTTGTATAAAGCTACGACCAAACCTTTTGACTCTTGTGACCGCTTCATGAATCACATAATATAATTGCCTTTTGAAAGTTCCGTACAAAAATAATAAGACAAGATGTAAAGATTTCACGGCTTGAATGACACATAATTATGTAGAAGAGACTGGTAAAAACCTGAAAAACACTATAAAGGATCGGAGTGACCCCCTCGAATTCTCTCAGTATTGCTCCTGCCTGAAAGGCAGGACGAGAAGCATAAAACTATCCTTAACTTTTGGCACAATTTCCAGCCCCCCAAATGAAGTTGTCATGGTGAGCAGAAATATTATTTTAGGGTACCAAGCCGGATGCAGGTCACGTCTTACCTTTCCCTTTCTTCTTCTGTTTTAGTTATGAAAAATAAAGAAAAAGGGTATATATATCCACGTAGGGGCATGCAAAAGTTAGAAAGAGCACAGGGAAAGGTATACTTTTAGAATTCCACCACCTCATCAGCTTTTTTATAGAGGAAGAATCATGGATGTGCAAAGCCCTAATCCTAGCGATCATCACTTTCAATTACGAGAGAAAAAGAAACCTAAAGCATCTAATTATCCCACCAAACGGGGCAACAAATTGAGTGCCAATACACACACACACACCCTTTCAGTATTCTGCAACAGAAAGAATTGGCATTTCACTCTTGTCTTGGATGGAGATTTTATATTTGCTAATGCTGATTGCGTGAGAGACTTGGCATTTGTATCTTCATAAATGTTTGGAGTGATGGATTAGTTTACTTTGATTCGAGGCTTTTAGATTTTATAAAGCAAAAGCAGCTGTAGATCGAGTACTAGCTAGAGAGAGGTCCCAGCAAGAGTGCCTATCCCAAATGCAGTCTCTTTTTCTAAAGCATTCTGGTCTCTTTATGGTTCAATACACCAACAATTAATAGCTCCCTATAAAAGTTTGTATTATATCAAATACAATAAAGTCCAAGCTTTCACACAAATTTCTTGGGCTCCAAGCTCCCTACTTGAATACTCTTGAGAGTACGTACGTTGTTGAGATATATTCGGAGATTTCACAAGAATGCGAGGATTAACACTTTGTGAAGAATATAAATGGATTTGATTTTTAAATTATTGGAAAATTCTCAAGTTTTTATTGAGAGTATGTAGGGGGGTCGTTACTAAGAACATTCAGGTCTGTGCAGAATTCCAAGTTAGTATCATAACTTGGAGTATTTGGAGATACAAAGCTTGGTCTCATCTCTTCTAACCCTCCATTTTCCTCCAATTCAAAAATATTTTCGTTCTCTTCATTGTTACTCTCCCCCTGAAAAGAAGGCCCAGGAATTCTTCCTGAATAGTAGGGTTCTGATTCTTGGAATGATGCATCCAAGGTTACATGTAACTTCTGATGGTAAGGATCATAACACCGATACCCTTTTTGAAACTCCAATTAACCTAGAAATACACATCTATTGGCACATGGATCAAGTTTACTCCGCAAGACTTTACGGATGTGAACATATACCGTATAACCAAACACTCGTGGTTCCAAATTTAGTAGATGAGAAACGGAGAGCAGAGTCTCCATCTTTTGTTTGGGAGTTTGAAATTCAATCATACTAGATGGTGTTTGATTTATTAAATAGATAGCTGATTTCACTGCCTCATCCTAGTAGAATTTTGGCTTATTCATACCAAAAAGAGAGGCACCAATGATTTCCATAATCTACTTGTTTTTCCATTTTGCTAGGCCATTTTGATGTGGAGTGTACATGCAAGAGGTTTGATGTTGAATTCCATGATGATATAAGAGATTACCTAAAACTTGATCCATAAACTCTGTATTATTATATGATTGAAGTGTATGAATCTGTTATTGGTATTGGGTCATCACCATTTTGTGAAATTCTTGAAAAGCTATACCTACATCACTTTTATGTTGGAGAAGAGATATCCAGGTCATGCGAGTACGTTCATCAATGAATGTGACAAAATAACGTGCATAAGAAAATGACAACTTTTGCAGGACCCCAAACATCCGAATGAATGTGAAGGGTTCCAAACTTTTATTCAAACTTGGTAAATAGGAAATGCGGTGACTTTTGGCCAGTTCACAAATGTCACATTCAAAATTGAAGATACTTAAACCTGAAAACAACTGTGGTTATAATTTCTTAAGATACTCAAAAGAAAGATGGCCTAGCTTTCGATGCCACAACCATACGAGAGCGTGAGCTTGGTTCTGAATTCTGGTCTGATGAGCTTGACTCGGTTTTTACCTTTTTTTTTGTTAACTCCAAGTAATACAAATAGCCTCGTCTAACACCATAACCAAGAATCTTTCGGGTTAGAATGTTCTGAAATACACATAAAAAAAAGAGCCAAAACATTACCATGCATGCAAAGGTAGAAGTAATTTGACTAACCGAAAGAAGATTGTATTCAAGAGATGGAATAATAAGAACTGTGTCTAGGGTTAAGAATCAGTCAAAATTATGGACTCTTCCCTAGTAATCGGGGAGGTACTGCCATTAGCTATGCAAATGACTGACCAAGGGGAGGTTTAGGACAGATTAAATTACCGAAATCCTTAGTCATGTGAGATCGGATGCACCTGTATCAATAATTCAAGTACTATTTGTAGTAGTGATAGAGTGTGTAGAATTTTTACCAATTGTACCTAGGTGAACAACATTCGTTGTAGGTTGTACCTGGTTTGTTTCGGTCAGATTTATCATAGTTTTTCCTATATTTTCCGAGGTTTTTTCGTAAAGTCCCACCAGTCCAAGTAACCAATAATTTCATAATATCGTTGTTTCGAATCCCCCACTTCACCACAATGGGAACACACCAACCCACCACCAGGTGTATATCCCGGTTGAGTACCAAACATAAAACCCATTTTCCCCTCATTTCCATTTCCTTCACCCCTGTGCCCGTTGTCTCAACCGTGTCCCCCTACCGGTCGGTGGTGCCTTGCCATCATCACTGCGTGTTCGGGGAGCACCAGAGGGCCTCCCCTTTGCTTGTCATCCATGATTTGCTTCTAGTGTTGCTCTCTCTGGACGACGGCATAAGCTCCTTCAAGGTCAAGTTTTGGATCCTTTCATAGGATCTCACCTTGGATTTGTTCGAAAGCTGGGACAAGTCCACTGGAGTGGGTATGGTTGTTGAATTGATTTCCATTGTGTTGTTGGAAATTTGGTGATGTCCGGGTTTGGAATGGCTTTTTCTGGGGGTGCTTGAGTTTCTGAGGGTGGTATATGGGTGTTCTTTGATGGGTTATTGGTGTTTCTGAGTTTAGATGGGTGTTTCGGATTGTTGATGAATAGATTGTTGGTTTTATTAATGGGTTGGTGAATGGATTTCTAGGTTTCTCTATGAATTTCTGGGTTTTTTTGTTGATGAATGGTAACAATAGCACTGTAGCCTTAGGGGAAGAAACACTTTGATTTGAAAAAAAATAAAAAATTCATATACAAAAAAATATCAGAAATGCTCAATTTGGGTTTTTTTTCTCAAGAAAAACTAGGCGGATGAACAGTAACTTTAAACAAACAGATACTGTAGCAATCAAATTCTGAGAATGAATAGTAGTTGTTTGACAAGCAGGTACTGGAGAGGTCAATTTTTGGGTTTTGAACTAGAAAGGAGAAAAAAAAACAATTCAAGATAAAAAAAAATCGAGATTCGTTCTGATACCATGTTAAATTTTGAATGTATATTTTTTATTATTTTTCCTGGTTAGAGTAGTTGTATTTATAATACTTAGTACTAGTATTTGTTGTTTTAGTAAACAATAAATAACTTTGTTACACTATACAACAAGAATAACGGCTCTATTTTAACAACGACTCTATTTTCATTTTAACAAAATCCATAATTTCTTTATATCAAGATGATTTTTAGTGGATATATGCCCCTTCCATGAGATTTATTTTTTCGTTACCATTCATTTCTTTACACAAATTATTTATACCTTTCAATATCTTAAACATAACCTTTAATCTTTAACCAATTGATATATACAGAGATAAAATAATAAGCATAACCAATCACACATAATTAGGAATTTACAAAATATATATATATATTTTCTTTCTTACTTGTAACCATAATTAGAAACACAAATGAATCTCGGAGGGATGACAGAGTTTCGAGAAGAGAACCCATCTACTGGACATGGCGAACAAGACTACGGGGGCTCATAATTCAACATTTTTCCAAAGACAGGATTGATTAATATTTGTATAAAAGCTACGACCAAACTTTTTGACTCTTGTGGCCGCTTCATGAATCACAGAATATATTTGCCTTTTGAAAAGTTCCGTACAAAAATAATAAGAGAAGATGCAAAGATTTCAAGGCTTGAATGACACATAATTATGACCCCCCCGAATTCTCTCAGTATTGCTCCTGCCTGAAAGGCAGGACGAGAAGCATAAAACTATCCTCAACTTTTGGCACAATTTCCAGCCCCCAAAATGAAGTTGTCATGGTGAGCAGAAATATTATTTTAGGGTTCCAAGCCGGATGCAGGTCATGTCTTACCTTTCCCTTTCTTCTTCTGTTTTAATTATGAAAAATAAAGAGAAAGGGTATATCCACGTAGGGGCATGCAAAAGTTAGAAAGAGCACAGGGAAAGGTATACTTTTAGAATTCCACCACCTCATCAGCTTTTTTTTATCAAGGAAGAATCATGGATGTGCAAAGCCCTAATCCTAGCGATCATCACTTTCAATTACGAGAGAAAAAGAAACCTAAAGCATCTAATTATCCCACCAAACAGAGCAACAAATTGAGTGCCAATACATTCATACACCCTTACAATATTCTGCAACAGAAAGAATTGGCGGGCATTTCACTCTTGTCTTGGATGGAGATTTTATATTTGCTAATGCTGGTTGCGTGAGAGACTTGGCATTTGTATCTTCATAAATGTTTGGAGTGGTGGATTAGTTTACTTTGATTCGAGGCTTTTAGATTTTATAAAGCAAAAGCAGCTGTAGATCGAGTACTCGCTAGAGAGAGGTCCCACCAAGAGTGCCTATCCCAAATGCAGTCTCTTTTTCTAAAGCATCCTGGTCTCTTTATGGTTCATTATCACCAACAATTTATAGCTCCCTATAAAAGTTTGTATTCTATCAAACACAATGAAGTCCAAGCTTTCACACAAATTTCTTGGGGTCCAAGCTCCCTACTTGAATAATTAATGGAGGATGTTGGGGAAGAGAGAAGCAAGGAAAACGAAATCTTAGATCAGGAAAAACCAATTATATGGTGGCAATATTCTTGAGAGTACGTACGTTGTTGAGATATATTCGGAGATTTCACAAGAATGCGAGGATTAACACTTTGTGAAGACAATAAATGGATTTGATTTTTAAATTTTTGGAAAATTCTCAAGTTTTTCTTTATTATATGATTTGATAATTGAGTTCACTCATCACCAACGGTCAAACATCTATCACTATCCTCTTTTGAGGAACCCACTTCACCTCCCCACGTTGCCTGCTCCTTCGGTACAGTTAAGACTGCAAATTAAACCCTAAAAAAATAAGTAAAATAATTTAATATATACACAACAAAAAAGAAAAGCAAAAGGAAAAGGAAAAGGAAAAGGGTGGGAAATCCTAGGATACCTTCCATGGACATTTCATTCTTGTGTTGGTGGAGCATGATTGCTCTCCTGTTGATAGCCATTATTGATACTTGTCATATATATATATATATATATGCAACTCCCATACTTAAGATGCCTTTTCTTTTCTCGTAAAATATCGGTGAATTGTCGGAGATCTTTGTTTTGACAAACATTAAACTCAGAGGATGACCTTATATATAGATGATAGATGTTCTCTAAAACAATGGGTTGAAAGGGTTTTCCTTTTACCAATTAAATCCTAATTAATTCACTATTTTTTTTAATATTCCATCAAATTGACTTGGAAAACACTTTCAATTAAAAAAAGAAAAGGAAAAACAAACAAATAACCCTGTGGGAAGTTGGGGAGGATATTTCATGCCACCTTCTTCTTGCTTCTTTTCTATTGTCTCCTTCTAACAGCTCTCTCTATCTCTCTTTCCATTTTTACACGTCAGACGCGTGGACCCGCCGTACATGCTTACGACGGCATTACACGTGTCCGATTATCATTAGCCGGACAGCATAATCCATCCCCCTCTTTTTAATCTCAAGGACCACCTCCAGCTTCGCAGTTCCCTATTCTACCCCCACCACACCCCCTCACTCCCATGGTATTCACGGTAAAAAAAACGAAGCTGCCAAGGGCAAAAGCATCAATTAAAATCCCATACGCGGAATATCCGAGGGTGTCGGGTTTTATTTTTATTATTTATTTAAACGCGTGGGGTTGGCTTACAAAACGCCTTCACTTCCTCTGTAGATTCCTTCAAATGTCATGAATGGAGCCCTTAAAATCTCTCCCAGACTGAGTCTTTTATCCTCTATTCGTTTTCTCTTCGTAAATTGGGTTTAGGGTTCATTTTTCTTTGAAAACCATGGCTGTTTTGTCTTTGAACTTGAATTCACTGCCCTTAGGCTTTAGATTCAGACCATCAGATGCAGAACTAGTTAATTACTACTTAAAATACAAAATCAATGGAAGAGATGACAAAGTTAAGGTCATTCGTGAAATTGATGTCTGCAAATGGGAACCTTGGGACTTGCCAGGTACGTAAATGCAATCATAAATACTAAACAGAAGGTGAGAAATCCTTCCTCTTTGTGTCTTTTGAATTCAATATTGAAAAATTGTTTGTTTTGTGCTGCTGTTGTTGTAGGCTTATCGATAATAGAAAACGAGGATCCGGAGTGGTTTTTTTTCTGTCCATTAGACAGGAAGTATCCAAATGGATCAAGGCAAAATAGAGCAACAAGTGCTGGGTATTGGAAGGCGACTGGCAAGGATAGGAAGATAAAGTCTGGACAGAGTTTGATTGGAATGAAGAAGACTCTTGTTTTTTATACTGGACGTGCTCCTAAGGGGAAGAGGACTAACTGGGTTATGCATGAGTATCGTGCTACTGAAGAGGAGCTTGATGGAACTAAGCCTGGCCAGGTAAAATCAGTTTTTGGTTACTGGTTTTATGTTTTTGTTGTAATGTTTAGAGCTTTGAGGTTTTCCATTTATTGAATTGTCTCATTTGTTGCTTATATGTTTGTAGGTTCGACAGCTTGTGTGCTTGTTCAATTTGGGAAATAATGGTTGTTATGGACAAACACACACACACACAAACACACACACATTTATTTTATTATTATTATGGGTGCTCCATCTCTAGGTGGATATTTATTACTTGGGACAGTTGTTTTGGATAGTTTTCATGCAATTTGGGTGCTTTGTTGTTTGTTTAATTGATTGATTTCATGCGCTGCATAGACCTTTGCCTCCATGATTGATTGACGCCATTGGATTCTCAAATATTTAGCAATAAATGGTATGGCACTTTATTTTTGGTCTGTTTGCAAATGATGCTCATTACATAAGATGTTCTAAACCCTTTTTGCTTTCTTGGTATCTATATAACTATTATTAGTTCGATTTTGATAACTTTGGACAATGTTACGCAATGCAGAGTGCCTTTGTTCTTTGTCGTTTGTTTAAGAAACAAGATGAGAGCATTGAGAGACCGAACTCTGATGGAGCTGAAGCTACTGTTTCATCTCCTACCACAGCTCTTTCGTCGCCAGAAGTTACACAATCTGATCAACTACTGACTGAGGCATCTCCGCAAAATGCAACAATCTCTGGGGTTGTAGCGCCAGTTGAATTTCCAAGCTGCAGCGTTGGTGTTTCTGATGGAGGAGATCAAACTGTTGATTTGCCAGCTTCACCTGAGGTGAGATGGAAGGCAATTATTAGTGTGTACAGCATGACCTTTTCAGTGTAAGAGAAGTGCAATCTGCAAGTAATTAATTTTTTTTCTTAATGCATTTTGTAGGAGGAGCTGAACCTGGAAGATGCCTTGAATTGGTTATTTGACTCCCCACCAAAGGCTCATTACGAACTTTTTCCACCAGTCCATGAGCAGGTCCAAGAAGCACTGGGATCTTCCTCCATGTTTTATCATGGCAACAATGAATTGAGCAGCAGTAACAGAGGGATGCAATCTCATAATGGTGGAAATGAAACAGATGCCGATACTACTGAATTCATTAATTCCATACTTACGCAGCCAGATGAACACTTATATGAGTCGCCTAGCGATCAGGACATCTCATCATTTCCAAGTGAGAGCCTTTTTAGTGGCAGCTTGCGCAATGTTGTTAATGACACTGAATCTTACAGTGGCTCGGATTTTGATCTGGAACCAATTAGGGTGAGTGGAAACTGTCACGCTTCTTCTGCATATCACATTTTCTTGCACATTCTGGGACTCATTTAAATCTCATTATGTTGTGTTACAAATAATTTTACACCCTTTAGGAATTTAATCATGCACTTCCATCTCATTACAGATTGAGCAAGGGTTTCAGGGTGCTGTATTTCCTGAGGGGAACATAGACGAGATGCCTTCTTCAACTCTGCTTTCTGATAGTAATGCACATCAGCAGCCGATCTATCGGGGGGGTTTACAAAATGGATCTTACACACGGCAAAGTTTAGCATCAACTTCTACCATGGACCAGCTCAATAATCTCAACAACCCAAGCAACGATACGAATGAAGTTGATGGTGGTGACATTGATTGGGATGGAATAAGGATCAGGGTTCACAATCCACAAAATCAACGATTTTGTAGGAATTTAAATACACAAGGTGATGCACCAAGGAGAATGCTTCTGCAGCGTAAGCTCCAAGTTCAACCAGTTCAGTTCAGCACAAAGTCAGAAGATTTTAGCTTTGGAGAAGCAGAACTTGAATCGGAGTGTATTGTGACAAAGGTGAGAAGTCTGTACAATGATGCTGAGTAAAAAGCCTAATGTTTGCCTAATTATGTAATTGAGTATAGTTGAATTGCCACGTGCAGGAGATCAAAGTTAGTGAAACCAATGCCATGGATGAACGGCTGAAACCTACCCTTGTCAAAGTTAGTGAAACCAATAAATTTTCTGAAGAACTGATACCTAACAATGGAACTGCCGTGAAGAATAATCGTTCTATGTTCAGCAAGGTTTCATTCATGTTCTCGAAGGCTTCTTCTGCTTGTAATTCCACCTGGCCGATTACCATGTTTAGGGTAGCTGTTCTAGCAGTTTTGTTTGCAGTCTTAGTGAGCAGATGTTGTAGATACTTTTTTCTCGATACTGCATAGGGACCTTTTCTCTGTTCAGTTTTTCCTTCTAACCCCCATGTGGGTTTACTAATGAAGCTTATGGGATAGATTTTGTAGGTCACTATTGATGTATATTATCTTACTATATGTTCAGACTGAATTCTATCTGTTTATAGAGGCTTAATTTCATGTGCATTGACATATTTCTGTATAAAAATATTTTGGTACTTGAATATCTATGGAATTATTGTGTGGATATATTGTGAGGGAGGACATAGGAGCAATTGTGTAACCCCAAAGTGAACGTGGGAAACGACATTTATTTATTATGGAAAGCAAATTACTTGTGACGCAGTGCCAAAAATAGGGGCAACATCGTCAGGTGACGACCAGAATGTCGGAATAAAAAAACTTGATGGGGTGAGAGAGGCTCGAACTCTCGACCTCAGGATCACTCTACAGCTATGAGACCTACGCGCTAGCCAACTGCGCCACCACCCCATTGTGTTTTCTCTTCGGGACTTATATTTCAAATACTAATATTTACGAGATTGAAAGACTTGTTGCTATCTCATGGTCTGCATAGGTTGTCATTTACGATTTTCATGGTCATTTGCCGACAAATCCCAAAGTTTCATTGGTTTCACTTGAATCCTCTTGTTGTTCATTAATCTTAGACGTTGTTTTATCACTTTGAGAATTGAACTACAGTAGAACTAGCAATAAAGATGGGAACTTTTTTGGATTTCATTCTATTCCAAGTCCCTCTTTCATTACTTATCTGTTTTGACTCATCTCAGGCTACTTTCCATCCGCAAAATTATAGAAAACAGCTTCTAAGCTCATCCCAGCAAGACAAAGACTTGTTAATAACCATTAAAAGAAAAATTCATGAGAATCCAGAACTCAGTTTGAGGAGCTCAACACCTGTGCACTTAATAGAAATGAACTTGATAAACTTGGTATTTCTTACACATACCCCCTTTCCAAAACTGGGATTGTCGCTCAAACTGGCTCTGTTCACCTCCTGTTGTTGCTCTTCGTGCTGACATGGATGCACTTCCCCTGCAACTAATGTGCTTAGAAATTCTTTTTTAAAAAAAGATTGGACATTTTATGTTTTATTGGTTTTGATTGTGTTTTGTTTATAGGAGCTTGTGGAGTGGGGCACAAGAGTAAAGTCGGTGGGAAAATGCATGGATGTGGTCATGATGCACATGCCACTATGCTCCTTGGTGCTGCTAAGTTGCTTAATGAAAGGAAGCATCTGCTTAATGTAGGTTAGTTAGTCTTATGGATCTTTGAGAAGGTGGGGTTTTTAGAGTGGACTGTTTGTGTTTTTAATTCTTCTAATGGTGATGAAGACGACTTCCTGATTATGTCTGATTTGGATTATGTCTTAATTGGTATGCTTTTCAAAGCAATTGAAAGAACAGTTAAGATATTTCCTGCTACTCCCACATAGCTGTCTCAACAAGTGCATTTACAAAGAGATATAAATGCAATTATGAATACCATAATCTTGTGAAATTAGGTACTTAGCAACAAAGGTGATGAGTAGTTGAGTTTATGATTCCTTGAGCCAAGCAATAATAATATTGATTCTACTAACCACTCATCCTAACAGCAGCTGGAACCGACCCCTAAATTAGAACATCTTAAAGTATATAATCTTCTCCTATAAAATCACTTTCTTTCTTCTTAAAGTAGTGTTAATTAATCAAATCACAGCCTCTCTTTGAACAGCAAATAATTGTCAGCCATGAACATAATCTCTACCTTTACTATTAAAAAACATTAGAGTAATCAATTTTAGTCTTCTTTTTGGCTGGACTCTCAAACTGTTAGAGAATAATATAAATCATATTCTGGGACCTCACCTATAAGCTTGAGCTTTTAGGTGAGATGGTTCCTTAACATGGTATCAGAGCTTTGTTGACCCAGCGGTCACGAGTTCGAATCTTACCACCCCCATTCTATTTGATAAAAATCAAGCACAAGGTAGTGTGGGTCTGTGCAAGTTTCAAGCCCAAAGGACTTTCACTTGAGGAGGTGTGTTAGAGAATAATATAAATCATATTCTGGGGCCTCACCTATAAGCTTGAGCTTTTAGGTGAGATGGTTCTTTAACATGGTATCAGAGCCTGGTTGGTGAAATTCGTTTCTCTATGAGGTTTTAGTGGTTGAGATGGACCTATTTTTTAAAAACATTTCAATGCAGGGACTTGAATTTGGTGTCCCATGCCAAGTCATGTACACGACGTATCACCCAAAGTAAGTTGAGCCACTTCTTTCTGAATTCGTGCAAAATTTCCATCTTTTTTTTTCTGTTGAACCGAAAGGCTGGTTGGCTCTGGTTTTGATGGAAAGGTAAAAGATGCCAAATCAATCCCACTTTGGCAAGGAGATTAACGTTCATGTTTGTGGAAACCATTGCCCCCATCAATTGGTGTAAGATCAGAAACGACATTGGTAAGAAAACATAAAAGCTTTACTTTTTAGGGCTTAAAACAACATGCAAAGAAAAGAAATAGGGAAAAGGAGAAAAGGGTTAGCAGTGTTTAAGGGCGGCAAGCAGACCATGTCCATGTGATATAACAACTTTAGTGAATTCCCTTTATATTTGTTAATATTTTTGCACGCCCATGTTTCATCCATCTCCACTTTATATGAGAATGGGAGAGAAAAAACACTTTGCTTAAACCCAATGATGTGTTTAGAAATTTCAATCTGATTGTTGTATATATAACGACACTTTATGAAGAAATTATATACTGTAGGATTGTCAATACGCTATCAAATGTTGTAAAATATTAACCAAACACTAAAGAGATTTCCAATTTTCATCGGTCTTCATCTCATCGAGTACAATTTTACCTAGATTCATGAATTGATTCTCACGATGCAATGAACAAGGAATCCGGGTTGTTCTCACAACATTTTACATACAGTTGACACATCATCATTTATTCTGGGACCTCACCTACAAGCTTAAGCTTTTGGGTGAGATGATTCCATAACATGGTATCAGACCCTTGTTGACCCAGCGGTCACGAGTTCAAATCTCACCACCCCCATTCTATTTGATAAAAATCAAGCACGAGGTAGAGTGGGTCTGTGTGCAACTTTCAAGCCCAAAAGACTTTCACTTGAGGAGGTGTTTTAGAGAATAATATAAATTATATTCTGAGACCTCACCTACAAGTTTAAGTTTTTAGGTGAGATGGTTCCTTAACAAATACTACAGTGCTGACTTATCACATCAGTCTGCGGTATTGGAAGTCTGCGTCATACTTTTCAATGTCTTGCTTAGCTCTCTTATCCACCTCTCTCTCTCCCTTGGCCTAACCAGTTCATATCCCCTTAATTTCTCTATTAATTTGACCCTACGCCCCCTTCTTCATCCTCATGATTACGTTGGAGGTTGAAAAGATTTCAGAAAGAAACCATATTATAATCAAGCTTTAGTGTCTTTGTGAATATATGCAGTGGCATTCCATGTGCCTTGGATCCACATTTCTATACTTTGTGTTATTAAACCCGCACCGTCCATTAACATCCCCACTCACTCCTATAAGTAAATAACCAGTCTTTATTATCTAGGCCTCCCACTCTGTCTCTCTCCCTCCCGTTTTCTAGTTTACTTCTGGTCCATCACATCATTCTCAGCAAAGTCAATAAGCTTGCTTTTCTTGTTAGTGAAAATGGGTGAAGAGGCTAAGCAGGTAAGCAATCATTGAATGGTTTTGCTTGCATGGTTTTTGGCAAGCTTTTGGGCTTGCATTTTGTTCATTGTGATGATGTTTGATTAATTATTGATAGGAACAAGCCAAGGCAGAGGCTAAGCCAGAGGAGAAGAAGGAAGAAAATGTAGAGGCGAAGAAAGAAGAGAAACCAACAGAGGAAGAACCAAAGCCACCATCTCCATTCGTCTTGTTTGTGGACTTGCATTGTGTGGGATGTGCCAAGAAGATTGAGAGGTCCATCATGAAGATTAGAGGTCGTCTCCATATCTCTCTCAGACTTTAACTAGGAAATTAAGGAACAAAAAACAGAAAATTATATTAAGAGAATAGAAATTAAGGAGTTCTTACACATTTTCTTTAACTGCAGGTGTGGAGGGAGTTGCGATAGATATGGCACAAAACCAAGTGACTATTATGGGAATAGTGGAGCCTCAAGCTGTGTGTAATAAAATCATGAAGAAAACCAAAAGAAAAGCTAAAGTTTTGTCTCCATTGCCTGAAAATGAGGGTGAACAAATGCCCCAAGTTATTACTTCACAGGTCCTGGCAGCATCTAATTTTAATTTTAAACTCCAATGATAATGATAATGATAATGATAATGATAATAATAAATAATAATTGAGTGAGTAAATGATAATTAGGCATTGTTGTTGGTTGTGAAAAATTAAAATTATATGTTATTATGTTGATAATTTCAGGTGAGTGGATTAACAACTGTGGAGCTTGATATAAACATGCACTGCGAGGCATGTGCAGAGCAACTTAAGAAAAAGATTCTCAAAATGAGAGGTAATTAAATTAATTAGCTAATTACTTGATTTGTTCTCTAGCTAGGCTCCACATCTCTGTTTTCTTTTTTCAGAAATTCTTTCAATTGAGTGATGAATTACCTTTCTTCGTATCTTGTAGTATTAATTATATGGTCCTTACATTCTCTTTCTTGAAATCAGCAAGATACCGAGCAATCTACTGCATTTGGGTTACTGGGTGCCCACTTAGCCACATCTGCTAAAGGGATCGAGGCACCTTTTGACGTGGGATTGTAGGTACATGGATGGAGGATTTTGGGACCTCGAATCCATAACCTGCTGTAAATATATGTTCTAAGAGAATCTGACTGTGTAAACATGTTTCCTAGGGCAGGCCAACACACTAGACAATTGAAAGAAAAACAAATGATAAAAGTATTCAGACATTGTCTCATTCCACTCATAAGAAACATGGCTTCGCATGATTAACGAGAGTAGAGTCGGTGTAAACATGATTCACATCCTATTTTTTTTCTTATATGAGTACACAGTTTAAAGAATTAATTATTTTATCTAAAAATTTAAATTTATTAGATGAAATCTCATAATATAATTTATATTATTCTCTAACAAATACATGATCGTACTTAGAATTACTATGATTTTCCTTATTTACAAGTGTTTGATTTCTACTGATTACAGGAGTGCAAACAGCAGTGACAGATTTAAGCAGCAGCAAAGTCACAGTGACTGGGACAATGGAGGCAAGCAAACTAGTGGAATATATTTATAGACGCACCAAAAAGCAGGCCAGTATAGTGCCACAACCTGAGCCTGAACCTGAAACAGCAAAGGAAGAAGAGAAACCAGCAGAAGAAGCTAAACCAGCTGAAGCGACAAAGGAAGAGAAGAAAGAAGAGGAAAAACCAGCGGAAGAAGGTGGTGGTGGTGGTGGTGACAACCCTGAAAAAAATGAGAAGAAAGAAGATGAAGGGAAGAAGGAAGGAGTGGAAAATGCAGACATCATCAACACAGATGAGGAAAACATGAAGAGAATGATGCATTATTATCAGCCAGTTTATGTGATAGAGAGAATACCTCCTCCTCAATTATTCAGCGATGAGAATCCCAATGCATGCTGCATTTCATGATCTTCTAATAATATTAATAATTAAACTCTATATAGTAAGCAAGTGGATATGGTATTGTTTAGAGCTCGCACCATGTTTTCACCACCACCACCACTCGCGGGGAGAATTAATTTGGAGAAGACTCGGTATATGTTGTGGGAAAGTTGATTGATTAATATGGGATCTGCTTTCACCAATATAATTATCATTTTGCTGCTTTGTTTTACCATATTTTACAATACGTGTTCATTTCTTCTCCAGCTAGAACAGAAATCAATTGACCTTTACACTTTTACAACACATCCCTATCTGTTTATCCAAATAAACAGCCATCTTGATAATGTTACGATGTCGTTCTCCATCAAGGAAGTCATTCAACTTCCTGTTCACAAAAAGAAAGGTCACGCCAAGAGTTGGTAGGAGGCTGCCGAACAAAATATGTTTATGGGAATCACATGTTAAAGATCAATACCATAAACAAATGATTTATGTTTTAGATTCCTTGGATGAGGTGGGGTTAGGGTTTTCACATGGTGGGTCAACCGAGCCATCGTGAATAAGCCAAGAGAATTGACATTAATGGGCTACAAACTAATCTGGCAGTGGTGATGCCATCACACTACCAGTTAACATGTCTTTTGTTTTTATCCACGAATTTCATCATTGCCATGACCAAATTATTAGTTTTTCTATAAAATTGATGCACTTGCGTGCTATTGTATCGAAATTTAATGTGTCCAAAAAACTTCTTCATTAAAAAGCTTTAAAAAAATCATTAGATTTTTTAATATTTATAAATCATTACATCGAAATTAAAAAAACTTCTTAATTTGAATATTTAAACATCAGCCTACTTATGGATTCAATATTTATACCATAATATTTACCATTAATTTCATGAATTAAGATTTTGAATTATTGAAATATTGATCAAATTTATATGAATTCAGGAAACTAGTTATCAAATCCTAAAATACATACAAATATATATATTTTTGAGTTTTTGTATGGAAATACTAAAAGATATTATTTATATAGGGAGAGAGAGAGGCTTGGTCATATTCAATTAAAATATTTTTTATTTTAAACATTCAAAAACATGTAAGGAAATGCAAACACACACCTATCTATTTTACTAATTTATCCATATATCAGTATAATTACAAATACTTACACAACATTGTAATTAAACAAAAATCATAGCAGGAAAAATTCAAAAATCTTATGAATCCCAAAATAGACCTCTCAGAGGTTGAGGATAACTTGGAGAGACTGTTACATGGAGAAAAAATGGCATGCAACGTGTCGGCTCCTTGTTCTGATGCCAATTGAAATTGAAGAGGAAGAAAACATTGAGCTAAAGTTTGCATCAGCAAAACAAAATCCATGGTGATCTCAATTAATTTTTGATAGATCTGAAAGCCAATTCTTCTTTATTAAGGAAAGCAACCCACATGGGAGCCCCATGCCTGAGTCATCTTCCACGAGATGAAAACAAAAAAGATACACTTTTGATTTAACAAACATAACAGCTGACACCTCTTGGCACCTATCCATGTCATGAAAGCCACCAAATCAAACCATGCGCATAATGATAAACCTCCAGGCTGATCAGGCCGCCATGAACAGTACCGTATAAACATGGGTATCCGACTTCAGCAAAAATATGGCATCGGAAGGGAGAAAGAAAAGGTAGAAAAGACAGGGTCCACTTTCTTTCTTTCTTTTTCCAGGGAATCCAGTGAATATTATATATCCTAGACCTTCATTCTTTATCCAAAATCGTAGCTATATATGTACATTTGCTTAAACCAGTCGCTCAGAAGTAAGAAGTTGGACAGATCTTTTAGTTTTTGGATGTTCTTGAGGTTATCCTTCAAATGGCGATTAACATGCAGATTGTTCAGGCTTCCAATTGCAAGAATGTCGAGGCACAGTACGTGGAGATGATGGTCCCTCTTTATTCCCATGGATGTGAGAAGAAAGTGAAGAAGACCTTAATATCCCATCTCAAAGGTAACACAAACTTATTATACACCACATTATTTGCTTAATTCTAGCTTGCTAGGACATGTATACATAGTACCAAGTTGATGCTCAAACATCCTTCTTCCTTTTTGAAGAATCATGTCCTTATAATTTAACTACAATGTTTTCATTGATTAGCAAAGACAGTATAATAATTTCACTATAATTCATCAAAAGAAAATATAATTTAGCTGATATATAGTGTCCGGGGTGCAAGATTGATATGTATGGGATGGGCCTTGGCTGTAGGCTCGAATTGGAGATATAGATATTATGGACCTCCTAATTATCTATAAACTGCTGGATTAACTTTGCATCCAATTATGTTTACAAGCTGGTCCAATCTTCATTCAATCGAGAGACTAGCAAGCCACAAAAGTATTCACTTCAGTATCGCTCGCGTGCTTCAACTTCTCTTTTTTTTTTTTAATTCCTTTAATTTAGAAAAAAAAAATTCCTTCTGTTCTTATCATTTGGATATATAAGCGATCGAATCATGAATGATCTTGATAAAATTAAACCCATTGGCCATTTCAATTTGAAAGTGATTATGAGAGAAAAAAATTGTAAGTTTATGTTAATTTATATGGAAATGGCAGGAATTTACTCTGTAAATGTAGATTATTATCAACAAAAGGTGACAGTGTGGGGGATATGCAACAAATACGATGTATTGGAAACCATAAAGAGCAAAAGAAAGGAAGCTCGCTTTTGGAATCCCCAAGACAACGTTCAAATGGAAGAAGATGAAGAATCACGACGACCACCACCATCATCACCACCACCACCACCACCACCAAAAGACTCCAATACTTAGAAACTTTTCATCTAAGTTTCTAATTAATTAGATCACATGGCATTTGGTATCCTCCGACCCAAAAGAGTTGAGATTTTGTAGCACAAAATGGGTCCTATAGTGTGCCAAACCCCAGCCACATAAAACTCAGCCTTGGAAGCCATTGCAGGTCCACCCACTTTGATCCCTTTTTTCTCAGGCGTATCATTTGAAAAGGGTACGTCAAAAACGTGATCACACAAATCTCCTCCCTCATCTTCACCATCTTGTCTTGAATCTAATTTGATGGCTTGTATCATGACAGTTGCAGATAAGAATTTGAAGACTTTCTATATAAGGTTGCCTGTATAAATTCATTGCTTTCAAAAAACACATTAATACCAATTGACATATAATTTGCTAATAAAAAATTCTTTATGGTACACCTACTGAAGTTGACTCGGCGGTCACGAGTTCGAATCTCACCATCCTCATTCTATTTGATAAAAATCAAGCACAAGTTAGTGTGGGCCTATGTGTAAGTTTCAAGCCCAAAACAATCGTTTGTGGAGCAAAAATGACGAAATCGAGGGTGATAAATGCTGATCAATTGAACTATTTTGATCGGAAAATGAGTAATTAGTCTGTATTAATAAACTACAAGGACTAAATTATAACTTGTTAAAAAATCCTATCAAAATCTATACCCAGATGGCAATGAAAAACGAAACTGTTCCTGTTGTTAGTTGTGGCTGCTGAATTTAGGAAGAAACGTGTGGACTTTGTATGATTCTAAACGTAATCATTTAGAAGAGAAAATAACAAAACTCAACGCGTAAGAAGAGGACAAGTGTAAATCATTTATGTTTTGAGATCTCTTGTAATACTTTTTTTATCTAACGGATTAGCAAAGAGAATGTGGTCAATTCTATGATCATTGGTTTATGTTATTATTATTATTTTATATAAAAAAAAAAGATTCTTGTAAATATTTTAATATAACGTGTAAATTGTTTATCAGCAAAAAAATCATTTTCCCATGCAATAGTTGAACACCAAAATAAAACAAGAGAGGGAGAGAGGGAGAGATTTGAGTCAAAACATCCCACTGCCTTCGGTTTATAAATTTGTCTTCGTTTTGCCTACCTTAGAACACAAGCTCGTCAACTCAACTAGCTGTAAGCTTAGAAGCTTTACCGACATATTTTGCTTACAAAAACAGCAACATTTAGCAACACCAAAACCAATCGCTACGTACCTACTTTGGCAAGAATTAATTGTCACGTATTGAATGCTCTGAGGGTGGTCGTCAAGAACTGAGGATGATATCGGTGGCAATCATGGCGGAGCTGCTGGAAGAATACGCGGTGGCTCTGGCAAGAATTACAGAGAGGCTGTTACCACCAAGACACAACATGAATGGCTTTCAAGGTCTTAGGAATCTTCGTTTGCCTTCTTCTTCTTCTGCCACTCATGATCAAGGCTCATGTTCTTTCATTGTTTATTTCTGATTGATGCCTACCTATCTATTGATATCTCTCTCTGTCTCTTTTTTTTCTTCAAATTAATCGATATATGAGATTCTTTTTCTTTTTCCTCCTTCATGTCGTTTTTGTTACTTACGAGGCTTCAAGATTTGATGAATTTTTGTAGTTTATTTTATGAGGGGTAGTACAATTATTTGTGGCCAAGAGGATTGTAATGTAATCTCTCTCTCTCTCTCTGTGGAAAAATTATTGCGTCCCTGCATTACTGGATGACAATGGCCGCCGAGTGGCACATTGATTTACTGAGTCGCTGCAGCAGCACATCAAAAAATAGAAGAGAAAGAAGACGAAGAGCTGAGTTGTGCATTTATCAATGAATGAAGAAATTCAGAAATAAACCAACTCATTAGCAAACGTTTACATATATATAAAAGATTATTCTCCAATTCATCCAATGAAAAAGATAGATTTAGTTTTGTTATAGAGGAGCTCGTCCAATGATGTTTTTATATGTAAAGCCAAAAAAAATCACGCATAATATATAAAAATATATATTTATATTTGAAGACAAGGGTATCTTAAACCGGATTAAAAATAAATCAAGATAAAATTCTTTGTTATTAAGGGTGATCGATCGAACTGCATTCTAAAATTATATACACAAAGATTCAACGATACCTTCTTACTTTCTTCTTGTCATCTATTCTTTATTTATTTATTTATTTATTCCAAGTCTTATTTAACCACGACAAGATCACCTAGAAAAGGAATTTCGGGCCTAAAAATGGTCCATGGAAAGAGTAATTACATCATATATACACATCAAGCCTGGCTAGTTAGCTAGGCCAACAAATGAAAAGGCAATAATAATTCTTTGAAAAGATAGCTCGCAATCGGGTTTTGGTTTGCTGCTGAGAAAAAAATGGTTCAGTTTTGGTTCAACCGTAGCCCCACCTATCCAATCTAGAATTGAAATGCGTACAAACCTAATTTTTCAATTCCAAATTTTGTGGTGCAGTTTTGATTCTACCGATTAAAAAAAAAATGAACTGAAAAATTAAAAAAAGTATTTTTCATGTATTGATATCAAAAATAATTTTAAAAAAATATATTATTTAGATGTATTTTTAAATAAAAAAATACTTTTAAAAATAATCTCTACTATATTTTTAAACGAGCATTAAGTATAGATGTATAGATAAAGGATACTTGAGAGTTTTTGATAGAGTTTCCTTACTTAAAAGAGTTTGTCTTGGAAAAAGTCTATATCTCCAAGAATTCTGTTTTTTTTTTCTTAAATTTGATTTGTAATGACTTGATTTATTTGTGAAATCAAAGTTAAGATTTGTACTTTGTAAGAACACAAATTTAGACTTGCAAAATAATCTTTAATGATTTTATGATTTGAAAAGTACCTTCAATATATTTAACTAGATAATCAGCAAATTATATACGTGTGTGCATAAAAAAATTTGAAAAAAATAGAGAGTTAAAACTCAATAGCAATCAACCCCGGAAAATCTTTGAGTTTGATCGATAAAAAAGTTATTCCCATCTACCATAAGAACCCTAGCTGGATGGTTCAATTGAATATAAGTGGGAGCTTGATTGTTAGGCTAATGTCAGTGGTACAATTACAAGATTCTATAATTTAGGTATTGAATTTTTCTATTAATCATATGTTCTGGACTGCTTTGTAATTGACATAAATAATTATTCCAAACAGAGCACAAGTAAACCAACACAAGTTCCCTTGAAAATCTTCATCTTGAAGACTCGTGATAGAGAAAAAGAGAGAGACCACTCTTGCCATATCTCTTTCACTGACTATCTTGAAACCAGTCTGCTTTTCTGGTAACATCTTTTTTTTTTCTTTGTTTCGTTTTTTAACCTTCTTCAGTTTTCCATCTGTTGATTCTCATCATTTTTATCATATATTGATTGCTGTTGTGCATAATCCTTGCTCTTGATCATCATAGCTAGTTCTTTTGATTATTAATCTTGATTATCTCTCTAAAGACTCTTATTGAGCTGAATTTATGTGGGTTTTAATCATTTATACAGTTATTTGCTACCACAACATAAAGATATAGAGTTGATGAGATGATGGGTTCTGGGGTTCCTTACGGTTATAATTATGGAGGTGGATCATCATTTTCCTCTTCAAATTTATCACCTTTAGCCCCACCTTTCACTGTTGATAGGTCTGTAGCAAAACCCCTTTTGGATTTAACTGAGCCCACTTATCCTGTTAGCTTGAATCCCTCTATACACAATTGGGTTTCCTGTAACTCTCACACTCCCAATTCTAGAACCGATCTCTTTCCCATTCCCAACCTGGAATTTGATTCCATACCGTCCCCAAACGTGTTTGGATACTCATCACCTACTCCCCAGGTGCCATCTAAGAGCCACCCTCTGGCTTTGGCTTCGACTGATGCTGTTTTGTATGGTCAGAGTAACCCTAGCCTTGTTGAAGCTGGACCATATTATCCATCCTCATATGTCTCGCCTGCAATTGGTAGTGATGGTCCCTTGAAAATCCCCCACCAATCTGGTTATGAATTGCTGTCTAATTCTTATGTTGGAACGTGTAATGGATCATCTCATGATGATTATACTCAAAGCTCATTGGGTTTGGAGCATGCGACTCAGTGGAGTGGCTTGTGGGAGGGAGTTACTGATTGGAATCAGAGCAAAAAATTGCAACTTGATGGAGGTTTTTGTGAGGAGCAGAATTTTATTAATCAAGGTATCCTTGTCTCATTATTCTGTTTTGTTATCACTGAGAATCAAAAACTGACATTTTCATGGTATCAGTGAGTATAAAATTAAGTAAAATTACCTTTTCTTTTCTTTTGAGCCTGACATTTTGTTCTTGTCAATTCGTACTCATTAGTGATTTGTTGTCTTTACAAATTACTGTGCTCATGATTCTTTATGTCGTAGACCTCGGATACTGATCTTTTCTTAGTTGCATCTCCACCTTAGAATGAGTGTTATTTTGAAGTCTTTACCCAGAATCTGGTGCAGCAAACACTCTATATTGAGCAGTAGTTGTTCTGTTTCAAGCCATTTGGTTAATTTCTCCATGCCATTGACAAAGTATAAGAAGGATAAACGTAATATGAAAAGGTTTCATATCCAATGGAGGGAATATTCATTTTGTCTTGTTTTCTTTGTAATTGTGGAGTAATTGATTTTTTGCCTCTTTGTAACTTATTCATTCCTTATTGATGCTGAGGGGATGTAAATAACAGTCATTACTTTTAATGTATTACATATAGGATTTGGAATATTTCCCTTTTACTCTGCCATGATCTGTATCCATGGTGTTACTCAAGTCATTTGAAGTCTTTAAGGAGGTTCTTATTTACCATCTACCGAAACATCCTCAATTATAAATATTCATAACTAAATTATTTATTTATTTTTGGCATTAATTGCATATGAAGTTCTGTTTTTGAAGTATGCACCCAATGGAAAACAGATGGTAAGAGAAGCACTTTTAGTCTGGGGAGTTACCCATAATATAGCATTTCCTTAATTGCTACTACCTGCAGGGGTTTCTGCATTCAAACATGTGAGCAAAAGTGAAGAAACTTCCCTTGGAATTGACATGGTTGGTCGGCAAATGCACGCCGGATCTGCAAGCAAAGGACAACTGGATTATAAGGCCTTCCTCAGCATTGTTGAAAAACCCAAGTCAGTGCCTACAAGAACACCACCATTGTTGATATCCCCCCCAGCATCACAAGCCTATCCTCAGGTGTCGTCCTCAAATGTAGTCAATTCTCCGAACACTCAAATGCTGCACGTCACTTCGTATGGAAAGTCCTCAAGGAAGCGCAATGCTAGTTCAAATGATAGGATGCCAATGATGAAGCCTTCACCTGCTGTTGTCATTAGACCCCTGGGGCAGGATACATATTCATCTAAAAATTTAAATACCGGTACTGATGGTGATGAGAAGGATTTTGCTGGCAGTAACCCCTCTTTTGTGCAAGAGCCTAATCCATTTATTAGCTCTGAAGGCAAAGTTTGCTATGATTCCAGCCAAATTAATTTTCATCTGAAACAAAATGATGATTCCTTCACAGAAATTCCCTCCAAAAACCATGAAGAGTTGCCAAGCAACAAAAATATTTCTATTGATTTCTTGGATAAACTTATCAGAGAAAAAATGGAAAATAGAGTTCCTTGCAAAAAACTAGATTTCTTCAATTTGGCTATGGATGGTCATGAGGCTGCTGGTTCGGTAGAAATTACCTTGGAAAGTTTAGATCATTACAACCCTGCTGTGGACTCACCATGCTGGAAAGGGGCTCCAGTTTCTCTTCCATCTGCATTCAAAGGTTATGAGGTTATGAATCCACAGAATAAGGTAGAGGCATGCAATGGCTTGAATCTGCAAGGCCCTCAGATTTCCTCTTCCACTAATGATGATGCTGTAAAATACTGCCCTGAGAAACAAAGTAATATCTCCATGACCTTCAATCATGAGAGTCTGGAGCATCGTCCAGCCTCTTCAATTAAGAGGCCTTTAGTTGCTAATGTGTTGTTTAGAGAAGGAATTGCTGATGCTATGAAATATGGACCCAGCCAAAGGAAATCAAGCTATTGCAATGAAGCTCAAGTTTCTGATGTTTTTGATGAACCTAGGAAAGAAAGTATACTGCCTGATTTTAAAAATGTCCACACTAAGCAGAGAAGTCTGGAAGAAAGTGAGTGGCCATCTAAGAAAAATTCTGATGTTGCAGATGGTAGAAGGAAAATCAATGATGACCCTGATGATTGTTCATCTCATGTGCCATTCCATGCTATAGAACAGGTCTTATGTTCGCCACCTTCCTCAGAACGTGCTCCTCCTCAGCACACTCAAACACAGGTTGGGGAATCATCGTCAAAGATGCATGCTCGAACACTTGTCAATACAATGCACAACCTCTCGGAATTGCTTCTATTTTATTCTTCAAATGATACGTGTGAATTGAAGGATGAAGATTTTGATGATCTTAAAGATGTGATCAACAATCTTAATATTTTTATATCCAAGAATTCGGAAAGGAAGAATTCAACACAAGAATCATTGATTCATCGGCAAGCCACTTCTCAATCTCCTGGAAAGTTATCTGAGCCATACAAGGTATTCCATCATCCTGTTTAACTTCATATAACACCTTAAATTTTATATTGCCAGGAAGAAGCTATGGATTTGTATAGGTACGAATTGAAGGCACTGCTTGGTGGGGCATTGCTTGGTGGAATGGTGAAACTTGTAAAATCCAGTTCCCATCACACACGGACATTGATTTTTCATTGGTTTGTAATGTATGGTTCAGCAAAAAAATTTAGTCGCAGCAAGATCAGTCCATGATCCAATCCCACACCTTTCCCTTTCTGGTGTTGAATCTGTGGTGTCCATTTAAAAATACTATACCTGTAGGCATTATCTATATGATAATCTTATTCCCTGGTCCCTCATCAATCTGTCTTGAGCATGCATGTCTCAATGTCTTATCACCACACGGAATAATATAATTTCAGGACATAAATGTAAATTTCCCTTTATTATCTACTGTTGATATTGTTATTTTTTTCATGGCCAACTTGAGTTCCAGCATTTTGAGGACGAGAAGGAGCATAAAATTGTGTCTGATGAGAGAAAGGAGAAACTGTCAAATTTGTTTCCTATGAGGGGTGCTGCAGATACAGTCAACGATGATAACTTGACCCAGGTATTCTTTTGTTGCTATCATGTGTTTTATAGAAAGTCCAATCTCAAAATGATTCTTTCTGTGTAAGGATGCAAAAGAGAAGAAAGAAGAAAAGAAAACTAAATTTCTTTGGTTCAAAAACGTGATTTACAGGCTATAAAGAAGGTTCTTGCCCAGAATTTTCCGATCAAAGAAGAATCAAAGTCTCAAATTCTTCTGTATAAGAATCTATGGCTTGAAGCAGAAGCCTCACTATGTTTGGTGAATTGTACGGCACGTTTTAATCGATTGAAGATAGAGATAGAGAAAGGCAGCTCACAAAATGTCAAAGGTGAACCTAATACCCATTTCATATCATCACGTTAATTTATGCGATGTAAAGGCATGTGTTCACTAAAATCTCGTGTGTTTCTTCTTCTATTTTTCATCTGCAGCCCCAGTTGTGCCAGGAAATTCTATGATCATGGAGAATCTTTCGAGGCCTAAGGTTTCATCTGACATGTTGCCTGCTGAAGATGAGGTTAGCCCTGCTCACAATGTTCCAGATTCATCTATCTTAAGCAGAAACAGCCATTCAGATGATGTCATGGCCAGATTTAATATCATAAAAATCCGGTTTGATGAATCTAATTCTCTGAATACTTCAGCCATGGAGAATTTGTCAAGTCCTGAGGTTTCTCCTGATCTGAACAAGGTTGACAAAATGGCACATGACACAAAAGATAGCTCCAAGTCCAATATATCTTTCCAGGATTCTATAAGGGGAGCAAGCAGTCATGCAGCTAATGCTATGGACAGATTTCGTATCTTAAAATGCCGGGTTGACAACTCTAGTTCTGTGAATACATCAACTGGGGGGGTATTGGCAAGCTCTTCGGTTTCGCCGGATCAGAACCAGGTTGACAAGCTGGCACATGATACAAAAGATAGCATTAAGTCCTATACCATCCAGGATCCCCCCATGTCAGGAAGGAGCGGCCACGCAGATGACGTTATGTCTCGATTTCATATCTTAAATGGTCGGGATGACAACTCTAATTCTGTGAATATATCAGCTGTAGAGAAACTGTCATGTTCCAAGGTTTCTTCTGATCTGAACAGCGTCAGCAAATTGACAGATGATACAAAAGATAGCATAAAGGCAGATGTAACCAACCAGGATTCTCCCATGTCAAGTGTATCAAGCCAGGCAGAAGTTGTTGAAGCATCTGTAATTTTGAAACACAGAGATGGCAACTCAAGTTCCTTGGATATGAAAGAGCACCACCTTGAGAATATTGATTATGGGTATATGGATCTGGTAAGGCTTGCTCGAATGGACAAAGATGGATCGAAAGACAGAACTTTGGATGTAAATATGGAACCTCTCATCCCAAATTATCCAGCTGACTCTACTGAAGACAAATCAACTGTGAAGGAGTTCCGTTTATTCATAAATGATAGTTGTTCCTCAGACTGGGAACATGTCTTGAAGGAAGAGCTTGCAGGGCAGGGTTATTAATCCTCAAGTTGGATGCTCAATATTTTCCTCGTGTGTTAATACTACGTGTTCTGTTTTCCAATAACATGTATATTGTCATTTACATTGGATTGCTCTAATGAGAGTTCGATGGCTCTCTGATTATATTAAAAGTTTATGGAATGGTTTGAATTTTGTAAATATACTTTTTTTCCAAACTCCCATCAACTTGAATATCTATACTTTCAGTCCTTTGCCGGGTTGCAGACAGATCCTGCAGATGAATGTCCTCTGTCTGTGACTAAATTTATAGCAGTCGGTTTCTTTGTCTAATTACCTCGTAATTGTTCTGGATTACATTCCAATTAATTACTGGTACATGGTTTTGACAAACTGTGGGTCTAATTCAGTTTTTTTATTATGTCGACGGCCAGAATTATTGCCGGAGAATTCAATCCAGCAATCTTTTGTTATATTTATTTGAAACTTTGGTATTTTATAATATCTTTTTATAAATTGAAGAGGGAAACTCGATCAACGAGAGCTCTATGGCTAGTACCGTTGATTGTTCCTCGATCGTCAGCTATATGAATTCCTTCATATGATTTAAGAATAGTTTATCCTTATAAAAAAATGACAAATAAAAAACTTAATTTATTAAATAAATTCCAATAAACAATCTCATATCAATTCTTAAATAAATTTCATTTAAATTTAACACCTGTACAAGTCCATCGTTATTTTATTAAACAAAATAAGGATAGTAAAATTTAAATCTCTGATTACTTTGTTATTAAAACTTTAAAAATATATTTTAATTTTTAAACAATTATACTTTGATAAAGTATAGTACTGATTTTATATATTTCTTTAATAATTCAACATCTCAAACATGATATTTTTCAAGGTTGTCAATACCGTTCTGATCGCCGTTCCGGTTTTTCTATTGGAACGGAACGTTTTGGTTTCGAGATGTTTCGGCGTGCCGTTTCAGGTTGTACTGTTCATATATAATTAATTATATATATATATGAAAAAAATTAAAATATTAATTTAACAAGTATAATTTAAATTCAAGATAAATTAACTTTAAATTATACAATACAAACACAAAGTCAAACAAACATAATCTCAAAATTAGAAACATCTCTAAATCCCAAAATATTATGATGTTCTAAAATAAAAGAAATATTATGATTTTGAGTCGGAACGGTACCAAGGCGTTCCAGCCGGAATTTAGCCGGAATTTTTGGAACGGGCCGGAATTAAAACCGAGACGAAAACGACGCCGTTTCGTCTTGGTTTTTTTAATGGCACAGAACGTTCCGGCCATTCCAGCCGAAACGGAACGGAATTAACAAGCCTGATAAATTCCAATTTTCGGCGTGAATTGAATTTATCCTTCATGCCATTCCATAAATAAATTGCAATAATCATCCTGGATTATATAATAATATATTAAATAAATAAAGACCATAACTTAATATATCCACTAGCTAATAATTAATTTAGAACGTCGATAATAAGTAATCAAAGAAACTGGCACGTATCTGTTATATGATTTTATGGATTTTTATATAGGCTGATATACATATTTAAGAGAGAACAAACATCTTTAATGATAAGATCCAACAATACTTTACTTTGGAATTAACACCAACATCGGTGATTAGAATATTTTAATTATAGCAGATCTTAAGAGTTCATTGCTTAAGAACTTGGTTAATTAGGCTTATAGTTATGAATAGTCAAACACAACTATATATATAATATTATGGTAACCCACAAAAGATCTGAATTTTCTCCCTGTCAGTTTGTCAAACACCGCTATATATAATATTATGGTGCCCGTATTCTTTTTGCATGCTGTGAATGGCTGCAGTTTGCCCTTTCTTCTAATTTTGGAAGAAAGATATTACTAACCTTGAGAGTACTGACCATATACGTACAAGCACTCTCCAGCCGATCGAGTTGCTTCTCAACTTGCACCAAAAATAAAATTGCTTAAAATAATAATCAACGCGTAAGAATGTGGAATAATGTTTCGTTTCATCAACTATAAATAGGCATGATTATGCAGGCTTTCAAGTAGATATAGAATCGCGGGCATATATAATGATGAGTTCCAAAAAGGTAGCTCAACTATGTATAACTTTTTGGGTGGTAGCCTTGTTTTGTCCAAGTGTTCATTCTCAGCTTCAAGTGGGATTTTATAGAAATTCATGCAGAAGGGCTGAGTCAATTGTGAGAGGTGCTGTTAGAGATGCTCTCAGACAGGATAGAGGAATGGCTGCCGGTCTCGTGAGACTGCACTTTCATGATTGTTTTGTTAGGGTATGAGCTTGATTATGCTTGTTCAAAAGTTCTTTTATTGACTTGATTAATTAGTCTCTTATTATTATTATTATTATTATTATTATTATTATTATTATTATTATTATTATTATTATTATTATTATATTATCAGTTCCATCATACTATAGTTTGTCTTGATTTCAAGCTTTATTTCTATTTTTATTATCAATGAGCTTTATTTTATTTATTATGTGATTTTGTAGTAGTTAAGCCAAATACGGATTGCTGTAAGAGGCTTCCAGAATAAAATGTTATGATTCCTTTTTTATTCTTTACATATATAGTTTTTTTTATAAACTATTAAAACCCTTAACAATAGAATAAGACTATATCAGTAACTCGTTATACTCCTCGGATGAATCGGAAAAACCTCTCAAAAAAATTAAATGCATACAAAATAATAATAATAATAATTATTATTATTATTATTTAAAAGAGACTTTATATAAAATAACAGAGAAAAAACTATTAATCTAAATTCAAATAAAAAGTAATTTAAAAAAAATAGAAAGAAAAATAATTTAAAAAAAAAGATCAATCATTGTTAAATTTTAGGATATTTTTCATTACCGGTTCATGTGGATTACTACTAGAGACTAGACATTCGGATAACCTGTGGTTTGAAAAGATTATTCAAAGCAAAAACAAAATAATCTTTAGTTACTTTTTATATAAATCCTGAATAAATGTAGATCTATCTAGCGTGAAGCTTAGAACTCTAGAATTTTTTTCACTACATGTATGTGTTTCCATAAACCCAATAGGAAAACACTACTTAAAAATATTAATAATGTGTAAATTGATCTAACAAGGCTAGTTCTAGTGTAAAGATGGATTGAAAGGTAGTACTTTGGATGTCAATATAGAATCTCTCATCAAGAATTATCAAGAAGACATATCAATTATGATGATGATGCATGCATAAGTTATATGGATAATAACAACACAGAAAACACTTGCAATTTAATAAGCAAAAAGGGTTTAAAATTTGAACTTTTAATTTGCAATTTATTCTTTGAAAAATCAAGTATTTAATGGTTGCCTCCTCAAAAAGTTCACAAGACTTCCAAGTAGAATAGGAAAACCTATCTTTATTAGGCAATGATAGAAAACATTAAGAAAATAAAAACAAATATTTAAAAAATCCAAAAATCTTAGAAAAATATCAAAATTAGCTAAAACAATAACTTTTAAGACTAGTTCTAAGAAATCTAACTTTCTAATAAGCGATAATGGTGTTTTTATTTGAATGATAAAACTGGAAAGTCAGGACCTTAAAGCACATGACCCCTCCCCTGATACATCACATGTAGCCTCAAGCCAACGACCTGCCATCTCTGAACCACTGTAAAAGCCAGGTCAAAAACTACACCCAAATCCCAGAAACAAGGAGGGGGGAAAAATGTAGGAAGGAGAAAAACACACAGTAAGGAAGGCAAGTGGAAAGAAAGAAAGAAGAGACGGTGAAAATAAATAAATAAATAAAATGCTAGTGATGCGATCCAACCATCAAAGGATCCATTAGAGGTTACAGTTGGTTCAGTTACTAGGCTTAGGGTTAAGAAGTTCAAAGAAGTTTTCAATGGACTTCTTCAAGATACATGGGCTAAGGTGGATTTCAAAAGGATTTGTAATAATAAAGAGCAACCCTTGATTAATCTCATTCATGTTCAAGAAGCGCTTGTTGGTGGAACCAAGACCATTACACAAGGATTGGGAGAAGAAGACTAGATTCGGACAGTTTGACCTTTGGTTACTCTTTTAGTCATAAATGGAGCTAAAGATCGAATTTTGATGTGATTCTAGTTGGGATGGAAACTATACTCCAATACCTTTCCAACGGTATATGGAAAGCCTTCTAATTCATTAAGATGAGAGAGAACCATCCGTTTTAAGTTGGATCTTGCTGCTGCTCGACAAAATGCGAAAACAACGAACTTGTCTTATTTAATTAGTAGGGCTATCAAATTTTAATTATTTTGAGGAGGATAAAATTTGTTTGGGTTTCTAGACTTGTTTATTTGTTTATTTTAATTAGTTTGGGCTAGTTTTAGCTTGAGTTGATTATTATTTATTTTGGGCTTATGTGAGACCCATTAGGGAAACTAGGGTTTTGGCTTGGAGTATAAATACTCTTTAGGAATAATGTTAGGAACCTTTTTGAACAATATTTTTCAGCATTGTAGCCGTCTTTGGTTGCTTCATCTTCGTTCTTGATTAAACTTTTCAATTATTCAAAGAATTGACCATTCTTTGTTGTGAATTTATACTTCCTTTGCTCGTCTCCAGGTGTAGACGTTATGATCGAGTTGATTTATAGTTTTGTTGCCTTGAAATAAGTCTTCTATTATGATAAACTCATTCAATTCTCAATAAACTTGGATTAGATTGATCTTGAGATCACAAATACCATTAAATTCTGCTAGGTTTCGCATCGGATAGTGACTACTCAGACACCGGTGTGTCCCCTTGAAAACTGACTCTTTCGTTTTTTTCTCTCAAATTCAAGGGGAGAGAGCGAGTTGTCGTCGAGACGCTTGTCAAAGACTTGAGGAGGAAGACTAAGATTATAATATTTGTTATTCTAATAGACATAAAAAAGATTTCCCGATTCTCCGTTGACTGTCGTTTCCCGGACCTATTTGTCTTGTTACTGACTACTTGCTGCTTTCTAATTGAAGCTGATGTTATGCACAGCTGTGATGCATCGTTTGCCTTGCTTTATTCTACTTTCAATAAGAATAATAATAACCTTGTCGCTCCTTTTTTAATCACGTATATATATATTTATAGTAAGTAAACGAAACACTTCTCCTTCTATAGTTTATAACTAGTTTAATGGCCCGTATTTGTTGCGGGCGGAGTAAATAATTTTTATAATTGTTCAGATTAAAATTTAATATTTTTATATGTAAAGTTTAATATAATGAAACAAATCAAAATATCCTATCATAAAAACAGTAATATCGAAGTGTTAACTTCTAAAATTATTATCACTATTATTGTCAACCCAATAAAAATTATTAAACTACCTCAAAAAAAAAAGCAAGTAAGAACACAAACTAAATTATTATTATTATTATTATTATTATTATTATTATTATTGCGTTCATAACAAAAAAATAAAATTAAATCAAAGACTAAAAGAAGTCTAAAAACATTAACAAAAGAGAAATAAATAAATGATAAAACAAAAATAAAAATTATTACATGAAAAAAAAATCATCTGACTTGAAAATTAAAAAAATTGACCGCACTACGTTACGGGCTGCGCAAATAATTTTTATGATTGTTGGGATTAAAGAAATTAATAGGATTTGTTGGTCCAAAATTACAATATAATATCTATATATGCGAAATTTAATATAATAAAAGAAATTACCACACCCTATTATAAAAATAGCAATATCGAAGTTTTAATATCTAAAATTACTATTGCTATTACTGCCAAAACAATTAAAATTATCAAATTATCCTGATAAAAAAAACACTCAAAAACATTAAAAAAAAGAGTAAGCAAGAAAAATAATTAATTTATTATTATTATTATTATTATTATTATTGTGTTAATAATGAATAAAGAATAGAAATAAATGAAAGACTAAAAAAATTATAAGACTTTAACAAAAGATCAAATAAAAAAATAAAATCAAAATTATCAGGCAAAAAAAATCATCTAACTTGAAAATAATAATAATAAAACTAATAAAAAAAACTAAAAGAAAGAGCACATAAAAAAATATAATAGATGATAAAACAAAAATAAAAATTATTAGCTGAAAAAATCATTTAATTTGAAAATTAAAAAAAATATATGTTCTACGTTGCGGGCTGAGCAAATAATTTTTATAGGATTTGCTGGATCAAAATTAAAATATAATATTTATATATGCAAAATTTCATATCATAAAATAGCTCAACACATCCTATTATAACAATAGCAACATCGAAGCTTTAAAATCTAAAATTATCATTGTTATTACTATTAAAACAATAAAAATTATTAAATTATCCTGAAAAAACAAACAGTCAAAGACATTAAGAAAAGAGTAAACAAGAAAAACAATTAAATTATTATTATTATTATTATTATGAAAGAAACAAAAATAAATCAAAGACTAAAAAAATCCTAGAAACTTTAACAACAGATAAAACAAAAAAACAAAATAAAAATAAAAATTATCATTGCTATTACTGCCAAAACAATAAAAATTATCAAATTATCCGAAGAAGAAAAATTAAAAAACATTAACAAAAGTGTAAGCAAGAAAAACAATTAAATTATTATTATTATTATTATTATTATTATTATTATTATTATTGTGTTAACCACACTTATATATACATGGATAAAAGTAGGGATTATTCAAGAAATATAAAAAAAATAAAAGTATAAGGGCTGAAATGAAAATCAAATATAAAGAGATTTAAATCAAAAATTAAAAGTTTAAGGGTTGAAATAAAAATCACATTTATTGTGAATTTCAATTAAAGGACAAAGGTGAAAAAATCAAAACTTGTGTATCGAATTTATTGAGCAATTTACAGCCAATCCGGAAATTAAAAGTAGCAGGACCGAAGTGAAATTTGTATATTTAATTAATTTCAATCAGGAGGACCCAATCGAACCAAATCAAAACTTATATAACAGAAATCAGGACCATAAACGAAATTGAAAGTTGAGGGACCGACATGCAAAAGGAAAAAACACGGGGCCTCTCCTGGACTTTTACGTGCAGGAGAGAGAGAAACGTGGCCAGCGGCTTTAACCAATCGTCGCCGCATCCACGCACATCTTTTGGTGAAACGCGCCGCCGCGAGAGGAAGACCACGCGGAGGCGCATCGAGGAAGACGCCGGTAGCACATCTCCGGGCACTGTAGGACGCTACACGCACCACCTACACAGGGTGTGAGGCGGGAAACCGTCTAGCGTGTGCGCCTCACGCCCTGACAGTTACCAAAAAAAATAAAAAATAAAATTCAATTACCGGCCTGCCCCTGTACCCAAGTCACTTTTTTGTCGTATTAGGGGCTATAAGCGTATTTAGCCAATTTTGAAAAATAATAAAATTAGCAGAAGACCGGCGGGGCAGACTGGACCGGTCCGGTCCGATGTGCGTAATGACCACGGAACCCCTCGATCTGGCGGCGTTGTTTGTCATTTTCGGTTTTTTTTTGTTAAATCACTGTTAAAAAAAAGGACCTCACAAGCTACAATGAAACGCTAAGCTCTTTTAGTATATTGTATAATATAATTTCACATCGTAACGTAATAAGATCAAGCCACGTTGCAAGATTCTTTGAACAGAGATATTCCGCATTGAAAAATAATATTAAATTGCTGAAAAGTTATAAGAAAATCATTATAATAGAGGTGGAGTGTGGAAGCCACAACCCGGTCAATTGGAAAGACCAGCATTAGCAGTGACTAGTGTTCTCCTAATCAAACTCATGTTCAGGGCATTAACTTGTCAAGCTCAGAACTATCCGGTTCCATTTCACACGAGCTCTGGCATCTTTCATCAATCAATGTCATTGCAGCGGGGAGAAGAGAAAAGAAGAAAAAGTTGAAAATTTTGAATTTACAATGGAATATTCCATTGCAAATGAATTTAATTTGTAACGAAATATCTGTTGCAAATGAATTTGCAGTCACCGAATTCCAACGAAATATTAGCGTTGCAAAATCCGTTACTAGTTAATATTAGCAACGGATGTCTTTTTTGTTTGCAACAAATGAGTCCGTTGCAAACAATCCATTTTTCTTGTAGTGAGAATAAAATGTTATGATTCCTTTTTTATTCTTTACATATATAGTTTTTTTTAGAAACTATTAAAACCCTTAACCATAGAATAAGACTATATCAGTAACTCGTTGTACTCCTCCGATGAATCGGAAAAACCTCTCAAAAAATTAAATGCATACAAAATAATAATAATAAAATTAAATGCATACAAAATAATAATAATAATAATAATAATAATTATTATTATTATTATTTAAAAGAGACTTTATATAAAATAACAGAGAAAAAACTATTAATATAAATTCAAATAAAAAGTAATTTAAAAAAGTAGAAAGAAAAATAATTTTAAAAAAAGAAGATCAATCAATCATTGTTAAGTCTTGCAAACCAATCCAGACCGCTTGGACCACTTGGTTAGGATTCACACTCTTGAAAACAATTTATTCCATTTGTGGCGGATAACAAGTCATCCTTTCTAAGTTTTTGAAAAACAATAGCTGACATATTGTTTGATTTCCTTATAATATGATCACTATGTTGACAGAAAATCAAGGCAGAAGGTGTTGTTATACAAAAACTTATTTTTGATCTAAAACATCTAAGACATACCATAGAAACCATGATAAACATATCTATGACCTGAAAAACCAACCTAAATGAAAATCGGATAACTTGTGGTTTGAAAAGATTTTAAAGTATAAGAACTAAATTAAATCTTAGGATATTACGGTTCATGTGGATTACTACTAGAAGCTAGACATTCGGATAACTTGTGGTTTGAAAAGATTATTCAAAGCAAAAACAAAATAATCTTTATTTACTTTTTATATAAACCCTCAATAACTGTAGATCTATTTAGCATGATCCTTAGGAAAACCCAATAGGAAAACACTACTTAAAAATATTAATAATGTGTAAATTGATCTAACAAGGCTAGTTCTAATGTGTAAAGATGGATTGAAAGGTAGTACTTTGGATGTCAATATAGAATCTCTCATCAAGAATTATCAAGAAGACATATCAATTATGAAGATGATGCATGCATAAGTTATATGGATAATAACAACACAGAAAACACTTGCAATTTAATAAGCAAAAAGGGTTTAAAATTTGAACTTTTAATTTGCAATTTATTCTTTGAAAAATCAAGTATTTGATGGTTGCCTCCTCAAAAAGTTCACAAGACTTCCAAGTAGAATAGGAAAACCTATCTTTACTAGGCAATGATAGAAAACATTAAGAAAATAAAAACAAATATTTAAAAAATCCAAAAATCTTAGAAAAATATCAAAATTAGCTAAAACAATAACTTTTAAGACTAGTTCTAAGAAATCTAACATTCCAATAAGCGATAATGGTGTTTTTATTTGAATGATAAAACTGGAAAGCCAGGAACTTAAAACACATGATCCCTCCCCTGATACATCACATGTAGCCTCAAGCCAATGACCTGCCGTCTCTGAACCACTGTAAAAGCCAGGTCAAAAACTACACCCGATCCCAGAAACTGTAGGAAAGGGCAAGGAAGGAGAGAAACACACAGTAAGGAAGGCAAGGGAAAGAAAGAAAGAAGAGACGGTGAAAATAAATAAATAAATAAATAAATAAATAAAAACATTTTTTTTTACATGCTAGTGACTACTCAGACACCGGTGTGTCCCCTTGAAAACTGACTCTTTCGTTTTTTTCTCTCAAATTCAAGGGGAGAGAGCGAGTTGTCGTCGAGACGCTTGTCAAAGACTTGAGGAGGAAGACTAAGATTATAATATTTGTTATTCTAATAGACATAAAAAAGATTTCCCGATTCTCCGTTGACTGTCGTTTCCCGGACCTATTTGTCTTGTTACTGACTACTTGCTGCTTTCTAATTGAAGCTGATGTTATGCACAGCTGTGATGCATCCTTTGCCTTGCTTTATGGTCAGTTTGTTTTAGCTTTTTTAATCATGGTTTTTAAAAAAATTGCTTTTTTTTCATTTTAAAGACCGGTGGTTTAGTGTTTTTAGATTGTTTTGATGTGCTGATGTCAAAAATGATTTTTAAAAAATAAAAAAAATATCATTTTGATGTATTTCGGCACGAAACACTTTTTGAAAAGTTATGAAAAACTATAGTAACAGCTCTCCCAAACACCCTCTTATTCTACTTTCAGTAAGAATAATAATAACCTTGTCGCTCCTTTTTTTAATCACATATATATATATATATATATATATATAGTAAGCAAACGAAACACTTCTCCTTCTATAGTTTATAATTTCACATCGTAACGTAATAAGATCAACCCACGTTACAAGATTCCTTGAACAGAGATATTCCGCATTGAAAAATAATATTAATTGCTGAAAAGTTATAAGAAAATCATTATGATAGAGGTGGAGTGTGGAAGCCACAACCCAGTCTTTTGTTAATTATTATATGTAATGAACGCTCACAAACCTTGATCAAATCACCAACACATGGTTTCAGAAACTGGAGGACTGAGATTCTGCTGGGAATTTGAAACCACCAATCATTATCTGTGTTCATATGAAAGTTTGGTACTTTATGTACTTTCATAAACTCTAATGTCGTACTTTCCATTCTATCTTGAAGAAGGAGATTCATTCAAACTGCGAGGGCTCTATGGCTGCCACCATTGTTTGTCGCTGTAGACCATCAAAATGATCACCCATGGCTCTGAAAGTAAATAGAGATTAAAATATTTAAATATATATATATATATATATATATTTATTTAACAAGCAGATCCTTGGACAGTTCTCTATTTAACACTTGAAGTTTTTCGTTAATTAAATGGGGCAATCTTCATTTCATGTAATATAATTAATAAATATACCTTATTTTTTAGGGTTTTTTTTAGTTAAATGGGAGCCTTGGGTGTTGCCCGAATGATCTTGCGAAACTATATATAGACCCATAATATATTTAGTAGATTTTTTGGATGCAATTCTTAAAATTTTAAAATTCAGGAAATTAAAGAAAGAAAACATAGCTCGTTAACTATAATTAAGAGCTAATAATACTTTACTTTTGAGTTAAGTCCACCATTGGCTATTAAAATATTTTCATGATAGCAAATCCTAACAACTCTATTGGGGAAAACTGCACACAATCAGCATAGGCAAACACTAACAGCTTCTTTCCATGTTTAGCATTCTAGCCGTTACAACATAACTTCTTTTTTCTGTACAAATCATACTCTTTATTGTACATCAATCTTAGCATTAATTTGGCAAATGTTACTGCCCAGAATAGGACCCAACTCTTGTATAAATACAGGTCAATTCTCATCAATAAAAATATGGTATTATTCATTGAAATCCTGTGCAACATAATATTCTATATGGTATCAGAGCTCATCTCCCACGAGCATTAAGATCCTTCCTTTTTTTCTTTTTTTTCTCACAATGGATTCCTCTACAGAGCAAACTGCAGCAGCACCCACAATTCCCCAACCCACCTCCTCACCTTCCCAACTCACATCCTCCCCTGACAATGCTCTTATTGCCCTCAACATTAGCTCACAGATCAATGAAAAACTAAAACCATCCACGTTCCCTCAATGGAGAGCACAATTCGAAGCACTCCTCATAGGCTATGACCTCCTTGACTATGTTCAAGGTGTGTCTCAGTGCCCCTCACCGGCGGGCACTTCCAGCACTGAGTTAAACAAAACTCACTGGGTCCGGCAGGACAAACTCATCCTAAGTGCCCTTTTGGCCTCAACATCCACAACCATCCTAAATGCCAGTTCTGCGACCAAATGGGTCACACCGCAAAGTCTTGTCCCCAACTGCGTCAGACTGAAATTACAGCCAACTGTGCAAATACCACCAATGCACACAATAAAAAATGGCTCCTTGACTCCGCTGCCTCACACAACATTACCGGCGACTTGGCAAATTTATCCATCCATTCTGAATATGATGGTACTGATGAAGTCGTCATTGGTGATGGGACAGGTTTGACCGTCTCACATGTTGGATCTTTGACCTTAGATTCACCATTGCGGAAATTTATTCTTAACAATACTCTTTGTGTTCCTAATATTTCCAAAAATTTAATTTCCGTTCATCATTTTACTTCTCAAAATAATGTTTTTGTTGAACTTCACCCATCTTATTTTCTTGTGAAGGACCAAGCTTCGAGGGCGATTTTACTAAAAGGTGCATGTGAGGATGGTGTATATCAGTTCCCGAATTCACTGGTGGGATCATCTTCCAAATTTGTTGCAAATCTACATGAACGTACTTCTCTTGATGGCTGGCACAAACGCCTTGGACACCCGTCCTCAAAAATTGTTACAAATCTTGTCAATTTTTTTTCTTTACCCACAAAAAAATCAAACAAAACACCAAAGCATTTTAATTCCTTATGTTCATCTTGTTCCATTAATAAAGCCCATAAACTTCCGTTTCGGCCCACAACTATTCAGAGTCATGCGCCACTTGAAGTTATTTATACTGATGTATGGGGGCCCGCTCATTGTCCCGGTCTAGATGGTTCTCGGTATTACTTAATACTTGTAGATCACTACACCAAATACATATGGTTCTATCCCATTGAAGCCAAATCTTGTGTCAAAACCATTTTTCCTCAATTTAAATTACTTGTCGAAAATCGTTTTCAAACAAAAATAAAAAGCATTTATTCGGACAACGGTGGGGAATTCATTAGTCTTAAACCATTTTTCTCTACTCATGGGATCAGTCATTACACAACTGCTCCCCACACCCCCCAACAAAATGGTGTCTCTGAACGCCGCCACCGTCATTTAGTTGAAACCGGGCTCACCTTGCTCACCGATGCAAAATTACCCCTTTCATATTGGCCTCACGCCTTTCATACAGCCACATACCTAATAAATCGTCAACCAACATCTCTCCTCCATAACAAATCACCATTTGAGGCTCTTTTTGGACAAAGACCCAACTATCTCAAATTAAAAAAATTTGGATGTATTTGTTATCCCTTAACCCGGCCCTACAACACCCATAAACTTCAGCCCAAATCTGCACCATGCGTTTTTATTGGGTATTCATTAACCCAAAACGCATACATATGCTTAGAGCCCAAAACCAAAAGAACTTATCTCTCTCGGCACGTTTTTTTTGACGAAACCCAAACCCTAGCCGACATCAATTCAACCTCTCCACCCCATACATCATCTTCCCCGATTGATTGTTCCTTCATCACCGTTCCCGTGCCCTCGCCGACTGCACCAGTGACTTCGGGATCTGCTACAACCGTGCTCTCATCACCTCCAGGTAACTATGTTTCTCTTCCCTCTCCAATTTCTTCAAATTCGTTACATTCATCTGGTTCTTTATCATCCAAATTCATGCTCCTGCTGAGCATGTTCATGCTGAACGTCCAGTCATTCATTCTCACTCTCACACACAATCAAAGGCTAGTATTCTCGGCATCATTCCCTCCCCATCAACATAACCCCACCCATGCACCCCCAAAGCATCTCATCAGGCACCTATCACACAGAATCATAACCATGACAACACAGCTCCATGAAATAACATCTATAACCCAAACAAATGTCATTGCCTGACTAAGCATCCTCGGGCCAAACTAAATTTCTTTGGTTCAAAAACGTGATTTACAGGCTATAAAGAAGGTTCTTGCCCAGAATTTTCCGATCAAAGAAGAATCAAAGTCTCAAATTCTTCTGTATAAGAATCTATGGCTTGAAGCAGAAGCCTCACTATGTTTGGTGAATTGTACGGCACGTTTTAATCGATTGAAGATAGAGATAGAGAAAGGCAGCTCACAAAATGTCAAAGGTGAACCTAATACCCATTTCATATCATCACGTTAATTTATGCGATGTAAAGGCATGTGTTCACTAAAATCTCGTGTGTTTCTTCTTCTATTTTTCATCTGCAGCCCCAGTTGTGCCAGGAAATTCTATGATCATGGAGAATCTTTCGAGGCCTAAGGTTTCATCTGACATGTTGCCTGCTGAAGATGAGGTTAGCCCTGCTCACAATGTTCCAGATTCATCTATCTTAAGCAGAAACAGCCATTCAGATGATGTCATGGCCAGATTTAATATCATAAAAATCCGGTTTGATGAATCTAATTCTCTGAATACTTCAGCCATGGAGAATTTGTCAAGTCCTGAGGTTTCTCCTGATCTGAACAAGGTTGACAAAATGGCACATGACACAAAAGATAGCTCCAAGTCCAATATATCTTTCCAGGATTCTATAAGGGGAGCAAGCAGTCATGCAGCTAATGCTATGGACAGATTTCGTATCTTAAAATGCCGGGTTGACAACTCTAGTTCTGTGAATACATCAACTGGGGGGGTATTGGCAAGCTCTTCGGTTTCGCCGGATCAGAACCAGGTTGACAAGCTGGCACATGATACAAAAGATAGCATTAAGTCCTATACCATCCAGGATCCCCCCATGTCAGGAAGGAGCGGCCACGCAGATGACGTTATGTCTCGATTTCATATCTTAAATGGTCGGGATGACAACTCTAATTCTGTGAATATATCAGCTGTAGAGAAACTGTCATGTTCCAAGGTTTCTTCTGATCTGAACAGCGTCAGCAAATTGACAGATGATACAAAAGATAGCATAAAGGCAGATGTAACCAACCAGGATTCTCCCATGTCAAGTGTATCAAGCCAGGCAGAAGTTGTTGAAGCATCTGTAATTTTGAAACACAGAGATGGCAACTCAAGTTCCTTGGATATGAAAGAGCACCACCTTGAGAATATTGATTATGGGTATATGGATCTGGTAAGGCTTGCTCGAATGGACAAAGATGGATCGAAAGACAGAACTTTGGATGTAAATATGGAACCTCTCATCCCAAATTATCCAGCTGACTCTACTGAAGACAAATCAACTGTGAAGGAGTTCCGTTTATTCATAAATGATAGTTGTTCCTCAGACTGGGAACATGTCTTGAAGGAAGAGCTTGCAGGGCAGGGTTATTAATCCTCAAGTTGGATGCTCAATATTTTCCTCGTGTGTTAATACTACGTGTTCTGTTTTCCAATAACATGTATATTGTCATTTACATTGGATTGCTCTAATGAGAGTTCGATGGCTCTCTGATTATATTAAAAGTTTATGGAATGGTTTGAATTTTGTAAATATACTTTTTTTCCAAACTCCCATCAACTTGAATATCTATACTTTCAGTCCTTTGCCGGGTTGCAGACAGATCCTGCAGATGAATGTCCTCTGTCTGTGACTAAATTTATAGCAGTCGGTTTCTTTGTCTAATTACCTCGTAATTGTTCTGGATTACATTCCAATTAATTACTGGTACATGGTTTTGACAAACTGTGGGTCTAATTCAGTTTTTTTATTATGTCGACGGCCAGAATTATTGCCGGAGAATTCAATCCAGCAATCTTTTGTTATATTTATTTGAAACTTTGGTATTTTATAATATCTTTTTATAAATTGAAGAGGGAAACTCGATCAACGAGAGCTCTATGGCTAGTACCGTTGATTGTTCCTCGATCGTCAGCTATATGAATTCCTTCATATGATTTAAGAATAGTTTATCCTTATAAAAAAATGACAAATAAAAAACTTAATTTATTAAATAAATTCCAATAAACAATCTCATATCAATTCTTAAATAAATTTCATTTAAATTTAACACCTGTACAAGTCCATCGTTATTTTATTAAACAAAATAAGGATAGTAAAATTTAAATCTCTGATTACTTTGTTATTAAAACTTTAAAAATATATTTTAATTTTTAAACAATTATACTTTGATAAAGTATAGTACTGATTTTATATATTTCTTTAATAATTCAACATCTCAAACATGATATTTTTCAAGGTTGTCAATACCGTTCTGATCGCCGTTCCGGTTTTTCTATTGGAACGGAACGTTTTGGTTTCGAGATGTTTCGGCGTGCCGTTTCAGGTTGTACTGTTCATATATAATTAATTATATATATATATGAAAAAAATTAAAATATTAATTTAACAAGTATAATTTAAATTCAAGATAAATTAACTTTAAATTATACAATACAAACACAAAGTCAAACAAACATAATCTCAAAATTAGAAACATCTCTAAATCCCAAAATATTATGATGTTCTAAAATAAAAGAAATATTATGATTTTGAGTCGGAACGGTACCAAGGCGTTCCAGCCGGAATTTAGCCGGAATTTTTGGAACGGGCCGGAATTAAAACCGAGACGAAAACGACGCCGTTTCGTCTTGGTTTTTTTAATGGCACAGAACGTTCCGGCCATTCCAGCCGAAACGGAACGGAATTAACAAGCCTGATAAATTCCAATTTTCGGCGTGAATTGAATTTATCCTTCATGCCATTCCATAAATAAATTGCAATAATCATCCTGGATTATATAATAATATATTAAATAAATAAAGACCATAACTTAATATATCCACTAGCTAATAATTAATTTAGAACGTCGATAATAAGTAATCAAAGAAACTGGCACGTATCTGTTATATGATTTTATGGATTTTTATATAGGCTGATATACATATTTAAGAGAGAACAAACATCTTTAATGATAAGATCCAACAATACTTTACTTTGGAATTAACACCAACATCGGTGATTAGAATATTTTAATTATAGCAGATCTTAAGAGTTCATTGCTTAAGAACTTGGTTAATTAGGCTTATAGTTATGAATAGTCAAACACAACTATATATATAATATTATGGTAACCCACAAAAGATCTGAATTTTCTCCCTGTCAGTTTGTCAAACACCGCTATATATAATATTATGGTGCCCGTATTCTTTTTGCATGCTGTGAATGGCTGCAGTTTGCCCTTTCTTCTAATTTTGGAAGAAAGATATTACTAACCTTGAGAGTACTGACCATATACGTACAAGCACTCTCCAGCCGATCGAGTTGCTTCTCAACTTGCACCAAAAATAAAATTGCTTAAAATAATAATCAACGCGTAAGAATGTGGAATAATGTTTCGTTTCATCAACTATAAATAGGCATGATTATGCAGGCTTTCAAGTAGATATAGAATCGCGGGCATATATAATGATGAGTTCCAAAAAGGTAGCTCAACTATGTATAACTTTTTGGGTGGTAGCCTTGTTTTGTCCAAGTGTTCATTCTCAGCTTCAAGTGGGATTTTATAGAAATTCATGCAGAAGGGCTGAGTCAATTGTGAGAGGTGCTGTTAGAGATGCTCTCAGACAGGATAGAGGAATGGCTGCCGGTCTCGTGAGACTGCACTTTCATGATTGTTTTGTTAGGGTATGAGCTTGATTATGCTTGTTCAAAAGTTCTTTTATTGACTTGATTAATTAGTCTCTTATTATTATTATTATTATTATTATTATTATTAAAATATTATCAGTTCCATCGTACTATAGTTTGTCTTGATTTCAAGCTTTATTTCTATTTTTATTATCAATGAGCTTTATTTTATTTATTATGTGATTTTGTAGTAGTTGAGCCAAATACGGATTGCTGTAAGAGGCTTCCAGAATAAAATGTTATGATTCCTTTTTTATTCTTTACATATATAGTTTTTTTTATAAACTATTAAAACCCTTAACAATAGAATAAGACTATATCAGTAACTCGTTATACTCCTCGGATGAATCGGAAAAACCTCTCAAAAAAATTAAATGCATACAAAATAATAATAATAATAATTATTATTATTATTATTTAAAAGAGACTTTATATAAAATAACAGAGAAAAAACTATTAATCTAAATTCAAATAAAAAGTAATTTAAAAAAAATAGAAAGAAAAATAATTTTAAAAAAAAGATCAATCATTGTTAAATTTTAGGATATTTTTCATTACCGGTTCATGTGGATTACTACTAGAGACTAGACATTCGGATAACCTGTGGTTTGAAAAGATTATTCAAAGCAAAAACAAAATAATCTTTAGTTACTTTTTATATAAATCCTGAATAAATGTAGATCTATCTAGCGTGAAGCTTAGAACTCTAGAATTTTTTTCACTACATGTATGTGTTTCCATAAACCCAATAGGAAAACACTACTTAAAAATATTAATAATGTGTAAATTGATCTAACAAGGCTAGTTCTAGTGTAAAGATGGATTGAAAGGTAGTACTTTGGATGTCAATATAGAATCTCTCATCAAGAATTATCAAGAAGACATATCAATTATGATGATGATGCATGCATAAGTTATATGGATAATAACAACACAGAAAACACTTGCAATTTAATAAGCAAAAAGGGTTTAAAATTTGAACTTTTAATTTGCAATTTATTCTTTGAAAAATCAAGTATTTAATGGTTGCCTCCTCAAAAAGTTCACAAGACTTCCAAGTAGAATAGGAAAACCTATCTTTATTAGGCAATGATAGAAAACATTAAGAAAATAAAAACAAATATTTAAAAAATCCAAAAATCTTAGAAAAATATCAAAATTAGCTAAAACAATAACTTTTAAGACTAGTTCTAAGAAATCTAACTTTCTAATAAGCGATAATGGTGTTTTTATTTGAATGATAAAACTGGAAAGTCAGGACCTTAAAGCACATGACCCCTCCCCTGATACATCACATGTAGCCTCAAGCCAACGACCTGCCATCTCTGAACCACTGTAAAAGCCAGGTCAAAAACTACACCCAAATCCCAGAAACAAGGAGGGGGGAAAAATGTAGGAAGGAGAAAAACACACAGTAAGGAAGGCAAGTGGAAAGAAAGAAAGAAGAGACGGTGAAAATAAATAAATAAATAAAATGCTAGTGATGCGATCCAACCATCAAAGGATCCATTAGAGGTTACAGTTGGTTCAGTTACTAGGCTTAGGGTTAAGAAGTTCAAAGAAGTTTTCAATGGACTTCTTCAAGATACATGGGCTAAGGTGGATTTCAAAAGGATTTGTAATAATAAAGAGCAACCCTTGATTAATCTCATTCATGTTCAAGAAGCGCTTGTTGGTGGAACCAAGACCATTACACAAGGATTGGGAGAAGAAGACTAGATTCGGACAGTTTGACCTTTGGTTACTCTTTTAGTCATAAATGGAGCTAAAGATCGAATTTTGATGTGATTCTAGTTGGGATGGAAACTATACTCCAATACCTTTCCAACGGTATATGGAAAGCCTTCTAATTCATTAAGATGAGAGAGAACCATCCGTTTTAAGTTGGATCTTGCTGCTGCTCGACAAAATGCGAAAACAACGAACTTGTCTTATTTAATTAGTAGGGCTATCAAATTTTAATTATTTTGAGGAGGATAAAATTTGTTTGGGTTTCTAGACTTGTTTATTTGTTTATTTTAATTAGTTTGGGCTAGTTTTAGCTTGGGTTGATTATTATTTATTTTGGGCTTATGTGAGACCCATTAGGGAAACTAGGGTTTTGGCTTGGAGTATAAATACTCTTTAGGAATAATGTTAGGAACCTTTTTGAACAATATTTTTCAGCATTGTAGCCGTCTTTGGTTGCTTCATCTTGGTTCTTGATTAAACTTTTCAATTATTCAAATAATTGACCATTCTTTGTTGTGAATTTATACTTCCTTTGCTCGTCTCCAGGTGTAGATGTTATGATCGAGTTGGTTTATAGTTTTGTTGCCTTGAAATAAGTCTTCTATTATGATAAACTTATTCAATTCTCAATAAACTTGGATTAGATTGATCTTGAGATCACAAATACCATTAAATTCTGCTAGATTTCGCATCGGATAGTGACTACTCAGACACCGGTGTGTCCCCTTGAAAACTGACTCTTTCGTTTTTTTCTCTCAAATTCAAGGGGAGAGAGCGAGTTGTCGTCGAGACGCTTGTCAAAGACTTGAGGAGGAAGACTAAGATTATAATATTTGTTATTCTAATAGACATAAAAAAGATTTCCCGATTCTCCGTTGACTGTCGTTTCCCGGACCTATTTGTCTTGTTACTGACTACTTGCTGCTTTCTAATTGAAGCTGATGTTCTGCACAGCTGTGATGCATCGTTTGCCTTGCTTTATTCTACTTTCAATAAGAATAATAATAACCTTGTCGCTCCTTTTTTAATCACGTATATATATATTTATAGTAAGTAAACGAAACACTTCTCCTTCTATAGTTTATAACTAGTTTAATGGCCCGTATTTGTTGCGGGCGGAGTAAATAATTTTTATAATTGTTCAGATTAAAATTTAATATTTTTATATGTAAAGTTTAATATAATGAAATAAATCAAAATATCCTATCATAAAAACAGTAATATCGAAGTGTTAACTTCTAAAATTATTATCACTATTATTGTCAACCCAATAAAAATTATTAAACTACCTCAAAAAAAAAAGCAAGTAAGAACACAAACTAAAATTATTATTATTATTATTATTATTATTATTATTATTATTATTATTATTGCGTTCATAACAAAAAAATAAAATTAAATCAAAGACTAAAAGAAGTCTAAAAACATTAACAAAAGAGAAATAAATAAATGATAAAACAAAAATAAAAATTATTACATGAAAAAAAAATCATCTGACTTGAAAATTAAAAAAATTGACCGCACTACGTTACGGGCTGCGCAAATAATTTTTATGATTGTTGGGATTAAAGAAATTAATAGGATTTGTTGGTCCAAAATTACAATATAATATCTATATATGCGAAATTTAATATAATAAAAGAAATTACCACACCCTATTATAAAAATAGCAATATCGAAGTTTTAATATCTAAAATTACTATTGCTATTACTGCCAAAACAATTAAAATTATCAAATTATCCTGATAAAAAAAACACTCAAAAACATTAAAAAAAAGAGTAAGCAAGAAAAATAATTAATTTATTATTATTATTATTATTATTATTATTGTGTTAATAATGAATAAAGAATAGAAATAAATGAAAGACTAAAAAAATTATAAGACTTTAACAAAAGATCAAATAAAAAAATAAAATCAAAATTATCAGGCAAAAAAAATCATCTAACTTGAAAATAATAATAATAAAACTAATAAAAAAAACTAAAAGAAAGAGCACATAAAAAAATATAATAGATGATAAAACAAAAATAAAAATTTTAGCTGAAAAAATCATTTAATTTGAAAATTAAAAAAATATATGTTCTACGTTGCGGGCTGAGCAAATAATTTTTATAGGATTTGCTGGATCAAAATTAAAATATAATATTTATATATGCAAAATTTCATATCATAAAATAGCTCAACACATCCTATTATAACAATAGCAACATCGAAGCTTTAAAATCTAAAATTATCATTGTTATTACTATTAAAACAATAAAAATTATTAAATTATCCTGAAAAAACAAACAGTCAAAGACATTAAGAAAAGAGTAAACAAGAAAAACAATTAAATTATTATTATTATTATTATTATGAAAGAAACAAAAATAAATCAAAGACTAAAAAAATCCTAGAAACTTTAACAACAGATAAAACAAAAAAACAAAATAAAAATAAAAATTATCATTGCTATTACTGCCAAAACAATAAAAATTATCAAATTATCCGAAGAAGAAAAATTAAAAAACATTAACAAAAGTGTAAGCAAGAAAAACAATTAAATTATTATTATTATTATTATTATTATTATTATTATTGTTGTTGTGTTAAGCACACTTATATATACATGGATAAAAGTAGGGATTATTCAAGAAATATAAAAAAAATAAAAGTATAAGGGCTGAAATGAAAATCAAATATAAAGAGATTTAAATCAAAAATTAAAAGTTTAAGGGTTGAAATGAAAATCACATTTATTGTGAATTTCAATTAAAGGACAAAGGTGAAAAAATCAAAACTTGTGTATCGAATTTATTGAGCTATTTACAGCCAATCCGGAAATTAAAAGTAGCAGGACCGAAGTGAAATTTGTATATTTAATTAATTTCAATCAGGAGGACCCAATCGAACCAAATCAAAACTTATATAACAGAAATCAGGACCATAAACGAAATTGAAAGTTGAGGGACCGACATGCAAAAGGCAAAAACACGGGGCCTCTCCTGGACTTTTACGTGCAGGAGAGAGAGAAACGTGGCCAGCGGCTTTAACCAGTCGTCGCCGCATCCACGCACATCTTTTGGTGAAACGCGCAGCCGCGAGAGGAAGACCACGCGAAGGCGCATCGAGGAAGACGCCGGTAGCACATCTCCGGGCACTGTAGGACGCTACACGCACCACCTACACAGGGTGTGAGGCGGGAAACCGTCTAGCGTGTGCGCCTCACGCCCTGACAGTTACCAAAAAAAATAAAATTCAATTACTGGCCTGCCCCTGTACCCAAGTCACTTTTTTGTCGTATTAGGGGCTATAAGCGTATTTAGCCAATTTTGAAAAATAATAAAATAAGCAGAAGACCGGCGGGGCAGACTGGACCGGTCCGGTCCGATGTGCGTAATGACCACGGAACCCCTCGATCTGGCGGCGTTGTTTGTCATTTTCGGGTTTTTTTTGTTAAATCACTGTTAAAAAAAAGGACCTCACAAGCTACAATGAAACGCTAAGCTCTTTTAGTATATTGTATAATATAATTTCACATCGTAACGTAATAAGATCAAGCCACGTTGCAAGATTCTTTGAACAGAGATATTCCGCATTGAAAAATAATATTAAATTGCTGAAAAGTTATAAGAAAATCATTATAATAGAGGTGGAGTGTGGAAGCCACAACCCGGTCAATTGGAAAGACCAGCATTAGCAGTGACTAGTGTTCTCCTAATCAAACTCATGTTCAGGGCATTAACTTGTCAAGCTCAGAACTATCCGGTTCCATTTCACACGAGCTCTGGCATCTTTCATCAATCAATGTCATTGCAGCGGGGAGAAGAGAAAAGAAGAAAAAATTGAAAATTTTGAATTTACAACGGAATATTCTATTGCAAATGAATTTAATTTACAATGAAATATCTGTTGCAAATGAATATGCAGTCACCGAATTCCAACGGAATATTAGCGTTGCAAAATCCGTTACTAGTTAATATTAGCAACGGATGTCTTTGTTGTTTGCAACGAATGAGTCCGTTGCAAACAACCCATTTTTCTTGTAGTGAGAATAAAATGTTATGATTCCTTTTTTATTCTTTACATATATAGTTTTTTTTAGAAACTATTAAAACCCTTAACCATAGAATAAGACTATATCAGTAACTCGTTGTACTCCTCCGATGAATCGGAAAAACCTCTCAAAAAATTAAATGCATACAAAATAATAATAATAAAATTAAATGCATACAAAATAATAATAATAATAATAATAATTATTATTATTATTATTATTATTTAAAAGAGACTTTATATAAAATAACAGAGAAAAAACTATTAATATAAATTCAAATAAAAAGTAATTTAAAAAAGTAGAAAGAAAAATAATTTTAAAAAAAGAAGATCAATCAATCATTGTTAAGTCTTGCAAACCAATCCAGACCGCTTGGACCACTTGGTTAGGATTCACACTCTTGAAAACAATTTATTCCATTTGTGGCGGATAACAAGTCATCCTTTCTAAGTTTTTGAAAAACAATAGCTGACATATTGTTTGATTTCCTTATAATATGATCACTATGTTGACAGAAAATCAAGGCAGAAGGTGTTGTTATACAAAAACTTATTTTTGATCTAAAACATCTAAGACATACCATAGAAACCATGATAAACATATCTATGACCTGAAAAACCAACCTAAATGAAAATCGGATAACTTGTGGTTTGAAAAGATTTTAAAGTATAAGAACTAAATTAAATTTTAGGATATTACGGTTCATGTGGATTACTACTAGAAGCTAGACATTCGGATAACTTGTGGTTTGAAAAGATTATTCAAAGCAAAAACAAAATAATCTTTATTTACTTTTTATATAAACCCTCAATAACTGTAGATCTATTTAGCATGATCCTTAGGAAAACCCAATAGGAAAACACTACTTAAAAATATTAATAATGTGTAAATTGATCTAACAAGGCTAGTTCTAATGTGTAAAGATGGATTGAAAGGTAGTACTTTGGATGTCAATATAGAATCTCTCATCAAGAATTATCAAGAAGACATATCAATTATGAAGATGATGCAT
>CM045913.1:251506-271506 GCA_025169955.1 Salix arbutifolia | reverse complement strand
AACTACAACTTGCTACACTCCCCCTTAAGTTGGTGCATGGATATTTTCCATGCCTAACTTGTCTAATACTTGGTGACATATTTTACCGGATACAGCCTTGGTGAGAATGTCAGCAAGTTGGTCTTGCGATCGAACATGAGGAACTTCAATTACCTTTGCTTCCAGTTGTTCTTTAATAAAGTGTCTGTCAATCTCCACATGTTTTGTTCGGTCATGCTGAACAGGATTGTGAGCTATGTCACATGCAGCCTTGTTATCACAATATAACTTCATAGGCAATGTTGGTGAAATCTTGAGCTCTTGTAACAAATTCTTAATCCATAGCAGCTCACATACACCTTTAGCCATACCCCTGTACTCTGCTTCCGCACTGGATCTAGCAACAACTCCTTGTTTCTTGCTTCGCCATGTAACAAAATTTCCCCCAACAAATGTCAAGTATCCTGCAGTGGAGCATCTGTCATCAATTGAGCCTGCCCAATCAGCATCAGTATAACCTTCAATATTCAAAGCGTCTCCTTTGGTGAATATAATGCCTTTGCCTGGAGAAGACTTCAAATATTGTAAGATACGCATTACTGCCTTCATGTGTTCTTCATTTGGAGAGTGCATAAACCTGCTAACAACACCAAGTGAGTATGCTAAGTCTGGTCTTGTATGTGCAAGGTACATCAATCTTCCCACTAGCCTCTGATATTGCTCTTTATTTGCAGGAATCTGATTTGAGTGTTCACTTAATTTGACATTTTCAGCAGCGGGTGTGTCACTTGGTTTGCAAGCTAGCATACCAACTTCGTTGAGCAGATCAATTGTGTATTTCCTTTGTGACAAGAGTATACCATGTCTAGATCTCAAGACCTCAATTCCCAAAAAGTACTTTAAAGGTCCAAGATCTTTCATTTCGAATTCCCGAAAGAGGTAAGTTTGCAGGGCTTCCTTTTCAACAGCGTCATTTCCTGTCACAATCATGTCATCAACATATATAATTAATATTGTGAGCTTCCCTTGTTTATGCTTCATGAATAGGGTGTGGTCAGAACTACTCTGTTGATATCCAAATGCCTTCATTGAGTTTGTAAATCTGCCGAACCAAGCTCGTGGTGATTGCTTTAATCCATACAATGATTTTCGCAGTTTACAAACTTGTTTGCTTCCTTCAACCTGTAACTGACATCCTGGAGGCAACTCCATGTATACTTCTTCTTGTAGGTTCCTATGCAAGAATGCATTCTTCACATCAACTTGATGTAGTGGCCAATCAAAATTTACAGCTAATGACAGGAGAATACGAACTGTATTTATCTTAGCCACTGGTGCAAATGTTTCGGCATAGTCAATCCCATACGTTTGACTGTATCCCTTGGCCACAAGCCGTGCTTTAAACCTCTCAATATCACCATCAGCTTTGTATTTGATAGAAAAGATCCATCGACATCCCACAGGTTTTTTCCTGTAGGTAAGTCTATAACCTCCCATGTTGCATTTCTTTGGAGAGACTTCATTTCTTCATTCATTGCAGTTTTCCACCTAGGGTCCTTGATAGCTTCCTGCACACTATTAGGAAAATGCACAACAGACAATTGATTTGCAAATGATGCACATGCCTTTGATAGCCTATGGTAAGACACGTAATTATTTATAGGATATTTAGGGGTAGAAGTAAGAACAGGTTCATAGCTAACTCTAGGAATTCCTCTTGTGATACGGTTAGGAAGTATGCGGAGAGAAGGTTCAAGGTTTACCTGTGTTTCATCAGTTGATGGTGACTCATGAGGACTGGAAGCATCAAGTGGAGATGATTGCAGTTGTGGTACAGTTGCTTTAGTCGTATTAGGTTGATCACATGGTTGAAGTTCAAATGTTGGTGGCTCAGGTACTGTATCCCTATGTTCTGGATCAGGTGTTTGAGGGCCGAGTAATGTATGACTTGTGTTTTCAGTTTGATGGTTAAGAGACTGTATGTTACAACTTTCTTCCCCAATAACCTCTGCTGTATTCCTAGTCTCTGTCGCAGGAAAATACATTTGATGTTCATGGAATTTTACATCCATTGTGACATACAACTTTCTAGTAGGTGGATGAAAACACCTATATCCTTTCTGATGAAGACCATATCCCACAAAGACACACCGGATAGGACATGGTTCAAGCTTATGGAGGGTATGTTTTGGTATGTGTACAAAGGCAGTGCAGTCAAAGACTTTTGGGGGTAGGTTTGGTGTACATGGTGAGGACAGACTTTGGTTTATTGTTTCAAGTGGTGTGTGGAAGTCTAAGCTGCGTGATGGAATACAGTTTATGATATATGAGGCAGTAGTAAGAGACTCACCCCAAAAATGAAGAGGCATGTTGGCTTCAAATAATGTGGCTCGTACCATTTCCAGGAGGTGTCTGTTTTTTCTTTCTGCAACCCCATTCTGTTGGGGGGGAATAAGGACATGTAGTTTGGTGGATTATGCCTTGACACTGTAAGAATTATTTCAGTTCATGATTGACAAACTCCCCACCATTATCAGTGCGCAGAACCTGAATTGCAGTTTGATACTGGGTAGCAACCATTGAATAAAATTACTTAAAGAGTGAGCACACAGCTTGCTTTGTTTTCATCAAACATACCCATGTCATCCGACTATGATCATCGATGAAGGAGACAAAATAACATGATCCATTCAAAGTTGGGACCTTGGCAGGTCCCCAAACGTCAGAGTGTATAAGTGAAATGGCAATGGACTTTTATTCAAACTCGGGTAAAAAGGAACATGATGGCTCTTTGCCAATTCACATGTTTCACATTTAAACAATGGCAGAGATGTGTTTAAGAATAAATCAGGAAACAAATGTTTTAAATATCCAAATGAAACATGTCCAAATCGTTTGTGCCACAACCAAATTTTAGACATGGAGGCTGAACTGGTAACTGATAATGACTGTGCCAATGCATTTGAGCTAGATGTTGTGAGATCAAGATAATAGAGCCTCCCCTTTCTAGTACCACAACCAATTGTCTTCCTTGTCTTGATGTCCTTAAAAACACAATGATCAGGCCAAAAAATCACGACACAATTCAAAGAAATGGTAATTTGTGAGACAGATATCAAATTAAAATTTAGGGAAGGAACTATAAGGACGGAGTCCAAATTCAGTTTATTTAAAGAGAATGAACATTTTCCAACAACTTTTGGCTTGAGTTCCATTTGCTGTGGAAATAACATATTTTTCTGATGGTTTCAATTCAGAGACAGAAGAAGTATCAAAGGACATATGATCAATTGATCCAGAATCAATTATCCATTCACATGATTCACTAGGTGTAGGTTTATCGAGTTGCTTACCTGGTGATTCTGAGGAAGTATGTAATGCAATAGCATCTGTATTAGGTGATGATTTTTCAGCTATGGCTGTGGAGACAGATGATGTTGTAGGCAACGTCTTGCCTTTACGTTGTGGAGCTTTGGACGAATCTCACCATTCAGGATATCCGATCAAGTCATAGCAGCGGCTTTTAGTGTGTCCAGTATCTCCACAATGAGTGCAATATCTAGATGAGCCAGAATGTTTGTTACCACTGTCAAAGTTGCGAACATGTTTGTTTCCAATGTCAAAGCTGCGAGATGTTGCTATGGAGCCAGAGTGTCGAACTGATGGTATGTTTCAACGAGCTAACATGGCCACAGAGTCAGGAGTAGTCAGGTCATTAGTTAAGAGCATTCGACGATTTGCTTCACGACGAATATAGGCATATGTGCTCTCAAGATCTAGACTTGGATCCATGCGAAGAATTTCCCCTTGCACTTGCTCAAATTCAGCATCAAGGCCATTTAAGAAAATATTTATTCTCAATTTTTCAACTGCTGCTTTATACATAATAATATCTCCAGGGTCTCTCATTTTAACTTTGTCACGATAGTCAAGTTCTTGAAATATCTCAACTAGCTCACCGTAATATGTAGGAAGAGGCCGATTGGATTGGCGAATAGAGAAGGCACGCTGATTAAGAGCAAAGATTTGTGTTTCATCTGATCCATCATAGAATGCTTTAGCAAGAGCACTCCATATTTCTCGGGCAGTACGTAGGCAAAGATACCTTTTCATAATTTCTGAGGTCATTGACGTGAGTAACCAGCCTTTAATCTTTTGGTTTTCGGCATACCATTTGGAATACGAGGGGTCCTTTGCATCAGGTTGAGGTGAGTCGCCAATGATATAATCCAGTTTCTCACGACCAACAATCTGCATTTCGATGATTTGAGACCAGGTGTCATAATTGGTTTCTGTGAGTATTATACCAGCATTAAAACCTGGGCTTTCAGTTTGGACGTGTATAATAGGAAAGGGTGATTCGGTTTGAGAGGGTGATTCGGTAGTCATTGTTTTGGGGTGATTCAGTTTGTTTTTGATTTAGTGGGTTTGCAGGGGTTTTGCAGGGGTTTGCAGTGGGTTTGCAGGGATTTTAGAAAACCTTCTCTGATACCATGAAGAATTCAGGAATTCATCTTTCGTATATTATTCATAATGTTAAATACAAGAGAAGCACTGCTTCTTATATAGTAAGTCTTCCTACAGAATAGGAAATAAATACTGATAGTGGTAGACTTACAATATAACTGAACAACTAGGTGTTCTAAACAGGAATAAACATGTGGACGATAATTATTTAAACAGGAATAAACATGTGGACGATATTTACAATCATAGATAACTACAACTTGCTACACTTATCTGGGCGTAGCTAAATTTGTCGCCCTCTCGAATAGTCAAAAACATCCTTCTAAAACGACATTTAATAACAAATTCTCTTTGTTTGATCACGTCGTATTTTATGATAACAGTACAATCATATTTGAAGCTGGACACGTAGGCGCAATCACTTTCGCTGCCTGTCTTCTCAACTTGCACCAAAAAATGGTTAAAAGAAAAATCAACGCGGATGAATGTGGAATAATGTTCCCTTTCCTTGACTATAAATAGGATATGATTATGCAAGCTTTCAAGTAAGTGGCGAATTAAGGATATATAAGTAGCTAGAACAAAATTGTGGGCATAATTAATGATGAGTTCCAAGAAGCTGACTCAAGTATGTGTAACTTTTTGGGTGGTGCTCCTGTTTTGCCAAACTGTCCAATCGTATCTTGAAGTAGGGTTCTATAGAAATTCATGCAGGAGGGCTGAGACCATTGTGCGACGTGTTGTTAGAAGGGCTTTCCATCGGGACAGAGGAGCTGCTGCTGGCCTTATAAGATTGCACTTTCACGATTGTTTTGTTAGGGTATGTGCTTGTGCTTGTTCAAAAGTTATGTATTGACTTGATTAAGCCTATAATTGCTGTTTTTATTGTTCTTTTTTAGGGTTGCGAAGGATCTGTGCTTCTTGACTCCACCTCGTCAAACAAAGCAGAAAAAGACGCTCCTGGAAACCACTCTAGTCTGCGTGGCTTTGAAATCATTGACGCTGCAAAGGCTAGACTAGAGGCCGAGTGTCGAGGAGTCGTTTCCTGTGCTGATATTCTCGCTTTTGCAGCAAGGGATAGCTTCGATTTAGTAAGCAAAACACTTTAATTTGTGCTCCGCCATTTCCCTTTACGGTGAATTATTAAATTTGTTCGTAAACCTTTTTTGATTTCTTTGTGCAGAGCGGAGGGATTAACTATGATGTTCTGGCAGGAAGAAGAGATGGCAGAGTTTCAGTAGCCTCTGAGACTTATTCCAACTTAGCTCCCCCGACCTTCAATGTCGATCAACTCACTCGAAGATTTTCAGAAAAGGGTTTCACGCAAGAAGAAATGGTTACACTCTCTGGTATATAACTCTTAATACCTCATTGATTCATCCTTAATTAAGACAACTAGCTAGATCATTATCGATTTATTGATCACAGCAACTTCGTGTTAGTTATTGTTAAGGAATCATCTCATCTAAAAGCTTAAACTTGTAAGTGAGGCCCTATAATATGATTTATATTATTTTCTAACACACCCCCTCAAGTGAAAGTCCTTTGGGCTTGAAACTTGCACAGACGCACATCATCTTGTGCTTGGTTTTTATCAAATAGAATAGAGGTGGTGAGATTCGAACTAGTGACCGCTGGGTCAACAAGACTCTGATATTATGTTAAGAAACCATCTCACCTAAAAGCTTAAGCTTGTAAGTGAGACCCCATAATATGATTTATATTATTCTCTAACAGTTATTAACACTGTATATTCTTGTGACAAAACAGGAGCACACACCATCGGTAATTCACATTGCAAGTCCTTCGCTTATAGATTATACAACTTCAGCCGCACAAATAGCCAGGACCCAAGTTTAGATCCCAAATATGCAGCCAGTTTGAGGAAGAGTTGCCCCAAAGGTAGTACAGATCCATACTTGGAGGTGCCAATGGAGGCTCGTACTCCAACAATCAGTGATGTAAATTACTACAAAGATATACTAGCACACCGAGGCTTGTTCAGTTCAGATCAAGCTCTCTTGACCAACCCAGCAACAGCAAGAGAAGTGAAATCGAATGCAATGAGTTCTTCAGGCTGGAAGAAAAAATTTGCTGCAGCAATGGTGAAAATGGGCCAGATTGAAGTTTTGACAGGTAAAACAGGAGAGATTCGGGCAAATTGTAGGGTCATCAAAAGCTGAATTTAGGAGCTAGCTGAACTGTTGAACAGCATGTTTGAAGCTCGAAGATTCGAATTAAGTCAAAAGGCCGTTATTGCATATACTATACTTTGTTATTTGAAGAGTTATCTTATTTTACCATGTGATTTTCAGTAAGTTGAGCCCACAAGGGATTGCTGTAAGAGGATTTATCATATTTACTATGTGATTTTCAGTAAGTTGAGTCAACAAGTTATTGCTGTTTAAGGTTTCCTGAATAAAATATGATGAATTTTGTTTTTTGGATATCAATCCTTTTTTTATTCTTTAGAAATTATATCACAATGATTCTTGCCCCATGTTCTATCCTTGATTTGATTGTTGTGGTAAAAACAATTTTCTAAAACTTAGAGCATTGATGTTATTACAATTTGTTGTTGTTTAAAGTATTCCTAATTGTTTATCGTTTTGAAAAACATCAATTTTCTAAAACTTAGAGCATTGATGTTATTACAATTTTCTAAATCTTAGAGCATAATTTTCTTTAGCCTCGGAAACCTTCACAAACTTACCTGGCCCAACTTTTAATGCCATCCAATTTTGTTCCTCCACCTGCTGAGGTACAGTGTCGTGTTTGGATGTCTATAAGCGAAGCTACGCATAGAATTGGAAGTTCATGGAAAATAAAGTCAATGTTTCGACCTTATTTTCTAAACTAGTAATTGCTGATCATATATATATATATACTAGCTATATTGCCCGCGCGTTGCCGCGGGTATTTTTGTGTATATAATTTAACATAATTAAATCAACAACGATAGATTTATATGATATAATTAAAAAAAATAGATTAGGAGATAAAATGTTTAAATTTTTAAGTAGAATTTGTTGCGCAAGCATAGATAATATTTTTTAGAATATAGGTACTGCGTTATAAAAGATCACAAAAGAGCGCGAACTATATAACATGCGGATCATTGAAAAAAAGATGTATGTTGACATGAAGAACGAAGCCAAAACCTTTCTTTAAAATGAGACATTTAATCTCCCTGCTAATTCTCCTATTCAAAGAGAATAAATTATTATTATTAAAAAAGAATAATTAAAAAAAATCGAAGTCTTAACATCTAAAATTATCATCACTATAACCGCTAAAAAAAAGTTAATAAATTATCCCGAGGAAAAAATATTAAAAAATTCAACAGAAAAGCAAATAAGAATAAAAATAAAAATTATTATTATTAATAATATTATTATTGCGCTAATGATGAAAAAAGGAAAAATTAAATCAAAGACTTAAAAAAGTAGAAAAAAATTAATAAAAGAGAAAATTAAAAAATATAATAGATGATAAAACAAAAATAAAAATTATTAGCTGACTATTATCATTTAACTTGAAAATTAAAAAAACTATCTGCTCTACGTTGCGGGCTCAGCAAACAATTTTTATAAGATTTGCTGGATCGATATTAAAATATAACATTTATATATACAAATTTTAATATAATGAAATAGATTAATAGGCCCTATTATAACAATAGCAACATCGGAGTCATAACATCTAAAATTATCATAACCCCAAGGGGTTGGCCTGGCGGTGGAGGCCTGGGGCTCGTGGGTGTGCTCCCCATGAGGTCTCAGGTTCGAATCCGCTCAGGTGCAAACAATTCCTTGGGGCCATCGGACTTGGGCGTAGCCCATGACTTAACCGTGGTGCACTTGTGGGAAACATGCTTGCCGAGGCCCTGTGCACCCCCGGGATTAGTCAGGCCCAGCGGCCTGGATACCCGTGGTTAGCTTCAGCTTATCCAAAAAAAACATCTAAAATTATCATTGTTATTACTATCAAAACAATAAAAATTATAAAATTATTCGGAGGAAAAAAAAATCAAGAAAATAGAAAGCAAGAAAACAATTAAATTATTATTATTATTATTATTATTATTATATTTGTGCTAATAATGAAAAGAAAAAAACCACAGACTAAAAAAATCCTAAAAACTTTAACAAAAGATAAAAATTAAAAATTAAAAAAAATATCATTATTATTACTGTCACAACAATAAAAATTATCAAATTATTCTGAGAGAAAAAAAAACTAAAAAATAATAACAAAAGAGTAAGCAAGAAAAACAATTAAATTATTATTATTATTATCATTATCATTATTATTATTATTATTATTATTATTATTATTATTATTATTATTATTATTATTATTATTATGTTAATAATGTAAAAAATTAAATAAATGAAAGACTATAAAAATCTTAAAAATTTTAACAAAAGATGAAACAAAAAAATAAAATAAAAATTATTTGGTTAAAAAAAGTCATTTGACTTGAAAATAAAAATAAAGAAACAAATAAAAAAACTAAAAGAAAGAAGAAAGGGATTAAAAAAAAAAGAAATATTAATTTTGAAATCATAAAAACAAAATAAAATTTAAGAGCCAATTTTTTTCGAAAAAATATAAACTAAAAAAATAAGAAAATTAGAAAAATTAGAAATCAAGGCTAAGAGCACACTTATATATACATGGACAAAAATAAGGATCATTTTAGAAATATAAAGAAATAAAGAGATTAAAATAAAAAATTAAAAATATAAGGGCTCAAATAAAAATCAAATATAAAGGGATTAAAATAAAAAATAAAAATATAAGGGCTCAAATAAAAATCAAATATAAAGGGATTAAAATCAAAAATTAAAAATATAAGGGCTCAAATAAAAATCAAATATAAAGGGATTAAAATCAAAAATCAAAAGTATAAGGGCTGAAATGAAAATTAAATATATTATCAATTTCAATCAAAGGACAAAATTAAAAAAAAATTAAACTGATGTACCAAATAAATTAAAGGAACCAAAAAGAAACCGAAAATCAAAAGTATAGGGATCGAATTAAAAATGCTTTATATAATTAGTTTTAATTGAAGGGCACAATTGAAAACAATCAAACTTTCAATTAAAGAAATCAGGAATAAAGCCCGCAAGAGGGACCGGACGTGACATTAAGCCCGCAAGAGAGAGAAAACGTACAACCGCCACAAAACCGGCCACCGCCGTTTACCCTGACATCTAGGACGAACACGCGCCGCAACGGGAGACAGAGGACCAGGAGGCGCACCGTATTCATCGGCGGAAGGGAAATTTTTACCGCCGCATGGACCTGCACGCGCCGCTTCCATGGCGCGTTGGCGCTGAGCGCCGCTTTCGCGTCCTAACAACGCGCCAGCTGTGCAGAGGGAATAATAATAAAATATAGGCTAATTACCATGATGCCCCTGACCCAACCCAGATCCACGAAAAAACCGAGGGGGAAAAGACGCCCGTGTCCCCGTTTACTGTGCAGTGTTTTGTCGTTATCGAGGGCTGTTTTAGTCGGTGCACTGTGCACTGAAGGTGTGAAAAGCCGACGGAACCCCTCGTCCCTATGCACTATTTTGTCATTTTCTAGGCGTAGATGCGTTAATACACTATGCACATTGCGGCTATTAAAAAAAAGCCAAAAACCGAAAACACCCCCAAAAAATAAACAAAACACGCCTGATCATCAAGCCCAATTTTGTCCCGCCACTGCCACAATCCACAGTGATTTAAGAGAGAGTCCACAGTGTTCCGCACAGTATTTTGCCCACGCCTTTTATTTGGTTTGTATATATATATATATATATATATAATATTGTGGTAGCCCACAAAAGTGTTAGGATTGAGAAAGTTTGCACATAATTGAAATGGAAAGAATGAGTTTAGAGATGGGAAGAGGGAGAAGAGAGAAAAGAGAGGGAGACTGAAATTTGAAAAATATGTTGTATTAATATTTTGTTTTGCATACATTTGTTGTGTGTGCACTTCTCTATTTATACATATTTCTCATATCTTTTTTTCATACTCTAGATTACAAATACAATATTCTAGAATATATCTTCTATACTCTAACATCCCCCCTCAAGCTCATGTTTTGATGAACCAAGCATGAGATTGCAGCAATGAAGAAGAAATACATAAGTACTTAACCCTGTTTAATAGAAATCAGTTGGAAAATAGAAAGAAGAGAATAGAAAGATGAATTTGAATTTGATTGAGAAAATTTTGAGAATTTTAGAGAGTGAGAAGAAAAAGAAGAATGCTCAAATGGAAAAGAAGATAGAAGAGAGAAAGAAGACATTTCATATGTCTATTTCTTAATTGAAATTTCATTTGTCTACTTCAGTTTTTCTGAAGTTTTTCATTTGTTGATGACTTTGAGAAGAGAGGGATGAGAAGAAAGAAATGAGAGGTAAGAGAGGGGAAAGAATTTGTTTGAATTTCATTTGTCTACTTCAGTTTTTCTAAAGTTTTCCCTTTGTTGATGAATTTCTTAATCTGTGTAAGAATTCATTTGTCTAATTCTCAATGATATTGATTTTTCTTTCTTTCATTCTTTCTTTCTTTTTTCTTCGATTTTTTTTCCGATATTTTTTTTATCTTCATCAAAACGGTAGTATGAGACACATAAAACGATACCACAATACACAACACACAAAACACAAAACCTAGGGTTTCACAATGAATTCTTCTTAGTCGCCTCAGCCACTTCTCTCATCATCTTCTTCCTCTGCTCTGCTCTTCTAAAACCAGAAGAGAGAATACTCCAACCTCTTTGTTGCACCATTATGTTGCCACTGAAAGTGATTTCATAAGGAAACTCATCGAATTCCAGTGGCTTTCTAACAAGGCATTCCAGCTGCCGCGACTCTCCAGTTTCCTTTCTCTGACATCGTCGACGCCTCAACCTCCTTCTCTGGCAGAGCTACAATGTCGATCCTCTAGTGACCCGAGCTCCAGTTCAGCTCAGCAATGAGACACCATGGCTTAAGCTTCTGCCAATACTAAGGCATCATTGTTAGTTAGAGCAAAGGAGGCTCTTCAACGCTACACCACTGATAATTTTTTTTTCAGTCCCAGGGCTCTAACACAAAATCTCAACATCTCATAACTTTGAAAAGTAAAAGTCCCGCTTCTTCTCAAATTGATCTACTGACAGCTTCAACTCAGTGATCTGTGAATCATATGCAGGCACTGGATTAGAAGGTTTAGAAGCCTTCACATATTGATTTGAAAAGGACACGTCAATCCTTCAAGCATTTTTTTCTTAGAGAAATGCCAAGAACAACAAAGAAATTCCAATCTGAAATTTAGAATAAAGATTCTGAGAGTCTTCAGTTGCAGTAGATGATTGAGGAGACGGACCAGAAACGAGCAAAATTGCTAGTGTTTTCTTCTTTTTCATGGAGTATTGTACAAGGAGGCTCACCAAACAATATGGTGGATGGATACAGAGGCATGCTTCGCTACTTCACGATTCACAATGATTCTCACTTTGTTACTGCTCTGTTTCAGCTTCTTCTTCTTTTTAATAATTTGGAGGAACAGATGTTGAAGAACAGAAGTCCTGGCTGTGCATATTGCAATTGGAGCGTGTTTGCTAAAACTGAAAAGTGCTCAGACCAATCTCTCGGATGAACAAGAGAAAGAGCAGCAACACTTCTTATGCATGATGAATGAAAGGAAATTGCATTCTACTGGTTTGCAGCAGCTTAATATTGAGACTGGGAAGATTATTACTGAGTGGAGGTTTGAAAGGAATGGAATTACCATGAGGAATATTGTAAATGAGGAGCAGCAGCAGCATGGATGATCATTTTCATCTTCAGCTGCAGATTTTTTTTTTGAACGATCCATTGAAGGATCAGATTGTAGAAACTTGGATCAATTTATACGCTAGCATAATAGCTCTAATACCATGTTAGCATTGAGAAAGTTTGCAGATAATTGAAATGGAAAGAATGAGTTTAGAGATGGGAAGAGGGAGAAGAGAGAAAAGAGAGGGAGACTGAAATTTGAAATATGTGCTGTATTAATATTCTATTTTGCATATATTTGTTGTGTGTGCACTTCTCTATTTATACACATTTCTCATACCTTCTTTCATACTCTAGATTACAAATACAATATTCTAAAATATATCTTCTATACTCTAACAAAAAGAACTTCCAATATCTTTACCACTCTGAATTTTCTCCCTATCAATTTGTCAAACACAACTATATATAATATTATGGTGCCCGTAATTCTTTTTGCATGTTGTGAATGACTGCAGTTTGTTCTTTCTTCTAATTTTGGAAGAAAGATATTGCTAACCTTGAAACTACTTAACATATACATACAAGCACTCTCCAGTCGATCGAGTTGCTTCTCAACTTGCACCAAAAATTGCTTAAAATAATAATCAACGCCTAAGAATGTGGAATAATGTTTTGTTTCATCAACTATAAATAGGCATGATTATGGGCTTTCAAGGGGATATATAGGCAATTAAGTATATAGCGACTATAAATCGTGGGCATAATGATGAGTTCCAAAAAGCTAGCTCAACTATCTATAACTTTTTGGGTGGTAGTCCAAGTAGGATTTTATAGAAATTCATGCAGAAGGCCTAAGTCAATTATGAGAGGTGTTGTTAGAGATGCTCTCAGACAGGATAGAGGAATGGTTGTCGGTCTTGTGAGCCTGCACTTTCATGATTGTTTTGTTAGGGTTTAGGGTTTGTTCGTTGTGAACATCATAAAACCAACAAATCCAGATTTTATGAGCATCTCAAGAGCAATTGCAATGAATCCAAGATATATACCACATTTCAAGGTCAGATGTTTTTATTTTAATCATGTGAAAATGAATTTTTATTCCTTTATTCATGGACAGAATAATGAGAATTTTCATCTTTTTCATGCAGAATTTTGTCGGTGCAGTTGATGGAACACATGTTCGTGCTTGTGTATCGGCTGAAAATCAAGTTCCATTTATTAGAAGAAAAGGTGTCCCAACGCAAAATATTATGAAAGTTTGTAGTTTTGACATGCAATTTACCTTTATATGGGCAGGATGGGAAGACAGTCCACATGACGCACGTATTTTTCTAGAGGCTATTAACAATAATAATATCAAATTTCTCAAACCACCAAAAGATTGACATTTCATATAGATTTTAAGAGTTTGTGAATTTAGTTTAATAATACTCTTCATCAATTCTGTTTCTTAATATATACTGGTGTTTTCTTATTTTTGCAGGCAATTACTACTTGGTTGATGCCAGATATTCCAGTGAGTATGGGTACATAGGTCCATATAAAGGTCACAGGTATCATTTTCAAAATTTAGGCGCCGTGGATAGCCAAGTGGTCGTGAGGAAGTTTTAAATCGTGTACATTCATCACTACGTAACGTGATAGAATGCTCATTTGGTGTATGGAAATAAAGGTGGTGAATTTTACAAAACTTGCTTGCTTATCCATACAAAACACAAGTGCAAATTGTGGTTGCATCAATGACAGTGCATAACTATATTAGAAGAAGATCACAAGGTGATATTACTTTTTCCGAATATGATCGAAATCCTAATTTTGACCTTGGAGATACTTTACCAGATGTTATTCCTTAATCAAATAGTCCGGGATCGCAAACGCGTTCACGTATGGAATTAGTTCATGATGGAATTGCAAGTAGTTTGATGAGAGAATAAAAACAAGTGTTTAATTTACTTCAATTATTTCAAACATTTTGTTATTATAATTATTAATAAATATATTAAACTATACAACAAAATATTTATATATATGTACGTATGTATGTGTGTGTGTGTATACATGTGTATTTTTAATTAATTTTACAAGTTGACAGCAATATGAAAAGTATGGTAACCAAACACACAAAACTGTTTTTCATTAAACTCAATCTCAACCACAGTTTTAACCAAACACTTAGTGGCTGTTTGGCGTCGTGGTTTAATCTGCATTTGCATTGAATCGCGGCTCCAACCACACCTGCTACCAAATAGGACCCTAGCTTTTGGCTGTGGGTCCCACCGAAAAATAACAATTCACATCGCACCCACAAAAACAAATGAGAGCTGCTTTTGCAGCTATGACATGAATGACACAATACATTGTGGTAAATCACGTGAAATCCACACACAACCAAGACATTGCAGATCATCCTTCTCCCTAATCTCTGCCTCTCGTCTCCCATTGCAGATCATCCTTCTCCCTCATCTCTGCCTCTCGTCTCCCTCTCTGACTCTCGTCTCCCTCTCTGCCTCGCCTCTCTACCCACAGATAACCCATATCCACTGCCCTTCCCCTTCAGCCACACCCACCTTCCACCCTCCCTCAGCCATACATGCATGAAGTCCACACTTGTCACTCAAATCAACGATTAGCACGAAGAGGAGGCATGGGAGGCACTGATTTCTGCAGATCGAAGGTGTGTATACTTAAATTTCCCTCAGTTTTTTTCTTCGTATGCACAATAGTTAGCATAACACTGCAGATAAGCTAGGATTTTGATTGTATAAAATTTCATAATATTTATTATTATTATTATTATTATTTAAAAGAGACTTTATAAAAAATAACACAGAAAAAACTATTAATCTAAATACAAATAAAAAGTAATTTAAAAAAATAGAAAGAAAAATAATTTAAAAAAAAAGATCAATCATTGTTAAGTCTCGCAAACCAATCCAGACCGCTCGGACCAATTGGTTAGGATTCACACTCTTGAAATCTTTTTTTATTCCATTTGTGGCGGATAACAAGTCATCCTTTCTAATTTTTTGAGAAATAATAGCTGACATATTGTTTGATTTCCTTATAATATGGTCACTATGTTGACCAAAAATTCAAGGCATAAGGTGTTTTTATACAAAAACTTATTTTTGATCTACAACATCCAAAACATATCATAGAAACCATGATAAACATATCTATGACCTGAAAAACCATCCTAAAACTGAAAATCCATCGAAATAAAAAATCTTTCCAAGCTCAAATCTATTTTTCTAAGTGATTAAAGGAAAAATATCACTTAATATAAATTGTCTTCATCAAATGGAACTATTTAACCCAAAGATCGATAGTTTTGATGGCTGAAATTAGCACTAACAATATTTTTTTTCCTTACACATCGAAATCTAGTGAGCTTTCTCTCCTCTCTCAAACCAAGAATCAAAAAAACAAAAATAAAATTTTGTTCCAAAATCAAATTGAAAATATATTAAGATACCTAATATTTATAGATTTTAAAGTATAATAACTAAATTAAACTTTTTGTATGAACTTTAAAACTATTGTCCATTTATAACATCTTTTTTTATTTAGTCTCATATCTTTCAATTTCATCCATAGCAAAAAAATTTAATTCAATTCCCATTGAATTTGGTCCAAAATATGCAGTAACACATAAAAAAAGATTTCATAACCAAATTAAAAAAAAAAACAATTGTTGAACAATTAATCAATGATAAAATGAAAGAGGGTGAGCAATGAATTTATACTACATATGCTCCCATTTTTTTATATATAATTTTGAATTAAAAAAAGATGGGTAAGGTTTCTTTCAAGACAAGGCTTGATGAGTAAGCGGCAAGTATATGGTCTTTTTAGGTCCACTTCTTATCCAAGGTACTGTGTTACTACCCGGACTTTATAAAAAACTGAAAGAATAGATGGAATTGAAAATCATATTATAGATCCAAGTTAGATAAAGATATTTCAAGTTTTAAATAAATAGTAAAATCACCTGCTAAAATATTTGGATTGCCTCCAGACCACTTAACAGCCAAATAATTCTCATTGAAATTATATTTTCCAAGGAAATCATGAAGATCACACATATAATAATCATTGGTTAGAAGTTAAAATGGGATGATTAACCAAGTTTGACTTGATTGTAAATAAGTTTTATAGATTAAGAACTACAATGTAATTAAAATAAAATATTGGAATTCTATACCTAAAAACAACAAAAAATGATTGATTTAATAAGTTTCTAAAATTAGTCTAATATAATACATGTGATACTATTTTTAAGTTTTCTTATGAATAGAAAGTTATGCCTCTTATTTTTAATACATGATAATACAACAATATAATACATAAACACCTAAACATAAAAGAAAAGAACTAGCATTCAAAGATGTAATTATTCCATGTATTATTCACTTATGGTTCATGTGGATTACTACTAGAGGCTAGACACTTGAATGATTTGTGGTTTCCAACAACTCAACCATGAAAAGTTATTAAAAGCAAAAAAAAATCTTATCTTTAGTTAATTTTTATATAAACCCTAAATAACTCTAGATCTATCTAACATGATCCTTAAGACCCCTGATTGTTTTTTAAATTATTTTTTTCACTACATGTATGTGTTCCCATGAACCCAATAGGAAAAATACAACCTAAAAAATATTAATAATGTGTAATTGATCTAAAAAGGCTAGTTCTCATGTGTAAAGATGGATTGAAAGGTACTACTTTGGGTGTAAATATAGAATCTCTCATCAAGAATTATCAAGAAGACATAACAATCATGAAGATTATGCATGCATAAGTTATATAGATAATAACAACACAGAAAACAGATACAATTTAATAAGCAAAAGGTTTAAAATTTGAACCTTTAATTTGCAATTTATTCTTTGAAAAATTAAGTATTTAATGGTTGTGTCCTCAAAAAGTTTACAAAACTTCTAAGTAGACTGGGAAAACTTATCTTCATTAGGCAATGATAGAAAGCTTGAAAATATTAAGAAAATTAAAACAAATGTTTTAAAAAACCAGAAATCTTTGAAAATATCAAAATTAACTCAAAAAATAGTTTTTAAGACTATCTCTAAGAAATCCAACATTCCAATAAGCGATAAAGGTGTTTTTATTTGAAAACTCCCTGTAGAATCAACAAGACAAATCCTAGGCCGATTCAATGGTCAAATATCTTGTTATCTCTGCTGTAAAGTACTAATCTTGTTTCTCTTGCAATGTGTAGGAGACTGATTTTGTCAATTAAGAGCCTAGTTGAAGAGAAAAATAAAGATTTTGAGAGAAATGATAGAATTGGAAAGCCAGAACCATAATTGAAAGAGGCAAGAGCTTGAAAGAGCTTCATTAGTACAATCAAGGGTCTAATTAAGAATAAAATAAGTTTAGGAGTTGATTAGGCCTAAATGAAGGAAATTAAAGGTATAGAGACCGAGTGAATAGGTGTTGAGATTTTGAGGGGTGAAATTGTAAGTTTAAAGGTCTAATTGAGAGTTAAACTGAAAATCTATAAATCTAAGGACCTCAATGAAACACATTTTTTGTTTAGAAACACATAAAAATAATATTTTTTATTTTTTAAAAATTATTTTTGATATTAGCATATTAAATTAATCTAAAAACACTAAAAAAATTCATTTAATTTGACCAAACAACGGTACAACCACTTCTTCAAACAGGCACTGTATGGATAAACCCAGGCGTCGTCTATTCCTTACTGGAAATGGGCGTAGCGGTTTCTGAGAAACCAAACCAAGGAGCTCAGGTTAAGAATGTTTCCAAATACATCGAAGGGACCAAAAAACACATGACCCCTCCCCTGATACATCGCATGAAGCCTCAAGCCAAAGACCTGCCGTTGTCTTGTTACTGACTACTTGCTGCTTTCTAATTCAACCTGGTTTTATGCACAGCTGTGATGCATTGCTTGCCTTGCTTTAATCTACTTTCAACAACAACAATAATAATCAACATTAATAAGCTGCTTACGTGGATATCACAGTTATCAACAGAAGAAGAAGAAAGCTACCTCAAAAAAGAATATAAGCAGTATATAAGCAGCAGAAAATCCATCAAACAAAAGAATAAGAGAATTAGAAGGAACTGACCTTTTTCTGTAAAAATCTACCTCTGCTCAAAAACTCTCTCGTCCACAATCCTTTCTTTCTAAAGAAAACAGAGCACCTGCATATTAAATCAAAAACCATCAATTAAAGATTTCTACTAGAAATAGAAATTCTATTGAAAAACTTACAATATATAGAAGCTGTTTGGCACGGCTTTTGGCAAGCCGTGCCGCAGCTTTTGACTTTTTTATTTTATTTTTTTTATTTTAAATGAATATGTTTTGGTGTTTTTAGATCATTTTGATGTGCTGGTGTCAAAAATGATTTTTAAAAAATAAAAAAACATCATTTGGATGTATTTCGGCACGAAACACTTTTTGAAAAGCTACAGCAACAGCTCTCCCAAACATCCTCGTAGCAAGCAAACGAAACACTTCTTCTATAGTTTATAATTTCACATCGTAACGTAACAAGATCAACCCACGTTACAAGATTCTTTGAACATAGATATTCTGTATTGAAAAATAATATTAAATTGCTGAAAAGTTATACAAGAAAACATTATAATAGAGGTGGAGTGTGGAAGCCACAACCCAGTCTTTTGTTAATTATTATATGTGATGAACGCGCACAACCTTGATCAAATCACCAGCACATGGTTTCAGAAACTGATGGACTACGATATTGCTGGAAATTTGAAACCAGCAATCGTTCTCTTGTTCATATGGCAGTTTGGTACTCTTTGTACTTTCCATTCTATCTTGAAGAAGGAGATTAAAGAGAGAAAACATAGCTCGTTAACTATAATTAAGAGCTAATAATACTTTACTTTTGAGTTAAGTCCATCATTGGCTATTAAACTACTTCAATGATAGCAAATCCTAACAGCTCGTTTCCCTTGAGAACTTGGTTAATTGGGCTTGCAAACCCTTACATAAGTTGTCTCCACATTTTTTTATTACAATAGAGCCTGTAATTGGATCGATTAAATTACTTGGTAAAATTTTGAAACCTCAAACACAGTTATATATACATATCAAGAAGCTTCCAACATCTTTCGCTACTCAGAATGCCCTCCTCTGTGCGTAGCTAAATTTGTCGCCCTCTCAAATAGACAAAAACATCCTTCTAGCTAAAACGACATTTAATAACAGAATCTCTTCGTTTGATCACGTCGTATTTTATGATAACAGTACAGTCATAATTGAAGCTGGACACGAACGCGCAATCACTTTCGCTGCCTGTTGGCTTCTCAACTTGCACCAAAAAATGGTTAAAAGACTAATCAACGCGGATGGATGTGGAATAATGTTCCCTTTCCTTGACTATAAATAGGATATGATTATGCAAGCTTTCAAGTAAGTGGTGAATTAAGGATATTTATCTAGCTAGAACAAAATTGTGGGCATAATTAATGATGAGTTCCAAGAAGCTGACTCAAGTATGTGTAACTTTTTGGGTGGTGCTCCTGTTTTGCCAAGGTGTCCAATCGCATCTTGAAGTAGGGTTCTATAGAAATTCATGCAGGAGGGCTGAGACCATTGTGCGACGTGTTGTTAGAAGGGCTTTCCATCGGGACAGAGGAGCTGCTGCTGGCCTCATAAGATTGCACTTTCACGATTGTTTTGTAAGGGTATGTGCTTGTGCTTTTTCAAAAGTTATTTTTTGACTTGATTAAGCCTATAATTGCTGTTTTTATTGTTCTT
>CM045913.1:174151-251406 GCA_025169955.1 Salix arbutifolia | reverse complement strand
AGTAGAGGAAAACTTGGAGAACCATTGTCGGGACGCCTGCTTCAAGCCATACAAAGACTTGTGTAACCTGCAGACTTTTGTGGACTCCCCCTTAGATGCAAAACCAGGAGGAAGAGTCATGTAAACTTCTTCATGTAACTCCCCATGAAGAAAGGCATTGTTGACATCCAACTGACGAAGATGCCAGTTACAAGCAGCAGCAATGGCAAGAAGGATACGAATAGTGGTGAGCTTAGCGACTGGAGAGAATGTCTCATAATAATCCAATCCCTCACATTGTGTGTATCCTTTGGCAACAAGGCGTGCCTTGTACCTTTCAACAGTGCCATCAGCTTTGTGTTTTATTTTATAAACCCACTTGCAGCCTATTGGGTGTTTGTGTGGGGGCAGATCAACGACAGACCAAGTGTTATTCAATTCAAGAGCAGAAATCTCAGCGTGCATGGCATTTCTCCATTCAATGGATTTAACAGCATGATGAAAGGTCTTAGGTTCTATTTGAGTGGTAATGGAAAGACAGAAATGTTTATGAGCAGGGGAAATACGATTGTAACCAGTGGAGGAAGATAAGGAGTAAGGAATACCTGACTTGTCTTCTGGAGTTGAATGAGATGGGTGAGTAGCAAGCTGGCAGTGGTACTGATGTAGATAACTAGGAATGGAACGAACACGAGTGGATCTTCGCAGTGGAGAATTTTGTGGTGATATGTGATTAGTATTATCAGAATGTGGAAGCAATGTATCAGAAACAACAGGGATGGAATCAGAAGCATTAGCATATGGTGGTTCTGCAGAAATAGGAGTTTCTGCAAAAATAGGAGGTGAGAGGGAGGTGTCTGGTATGATATTTGGTAAAACCAAGGGATTGATAGGGTTGACAGTGGAGGATTTTGTTGAATCATAGGGAAAAACAGATTCATGAAATATGACATGGCGAGAAATAATGCGAGAATGAGTGGACAGATCAAGTAATGTGTATCCTTTGGTACCATTGGGATAGCCAAGAAAAATACATGGGATAGCACGGGGATCAAATTTGTGTCTGTTTCTGGAAAGAGTTGAGGCATAGCAGAGGCAACCAAAAACTCTAAGATGAGAATAATCTGGTGGTTTAGAAAAGAGAATTTCATAAGGTGATTTGTTTGATAAAATGGGAGTGGGAATTCTGTTAATAGTGTGGGCTGCTGTGAGGACACAATCCCCCCAGTAAGATAATGGAAGATGAGATTGAAAACGTAAGGCACGAGCTACATTTAACAAATGTTGATGTTTACGCTCTACTGTGGCATTTTGTTGTGGAGTTTCAACACAACTGCGTTGGTGAAGAACTCCTTTTGTGAGGAAGAAATCTGTCATATTGAATTCAGGACCATTGTCTGAACGCAAGCATTTTATTTTGATATTGAATTGTGTTTCAATCATTTTGAAGAATTGAGTAAGGTATGAACGAGTCTGAGATTGAGTGAAGAAGAAAGACCCATGTAAAACGACTGAAATCCTCAACAATAGTCAAAAAATAGCTAGAGCCATTATTGGTTTTTACAGAGAAGGGTCCCCATAGATCACAGTGGATCATGTCAAACAAAGAATTTGAAACAGATTTGCTCTTCACAAATGGAATTTTGTGTTGCTTAGCCAATGGGCACACGGTACAGATACTTGTATGACAAGTAAAATCTGGAATTTGAGCACTAAGGAACATCATTCTAGGATGTGATAAATGGCCTAGTCTATAATGCCAAATATCAGTAGATGCAGTCTTAATAGAAGCAGAAAATGCTTTGACAGATTGTTTAGCAGATTGTGAAAGAACAGTAGAAGGTTTATACATCAAGTAAAACAAGCCTGCTTGCTCTCTACCCATGCCAATCGTCCTCCATGGTGACAAAGTCTGTATGAAGCAAAAATTGGCAAGAAAAATGAGACAACATTTAAGGGTTTTGATCAATTTGCTTGCTGAAATCAAATTGAATGAAAAAGAAGGTACACAGAGAACATCATGAAGAATCAAATGTTCAGAAATTTTGACAGTGCCAATGTGAGTCACAGTGGCATAGTTTCCATTAGGCAATTTTACACGAGAAGATATGCTAGCAGTAATGGAGGTGAACAAAGAGATGGTGCTGATCATGTGATCAGTGGCCCCCGTGTCAATGATCCATGATTTAGATTGATGACAGTGAATATCAATTGAAGCAAGTGATGATGAGAAAACTGAATGTTTTGGATTTAGGTAAAAAGAGGCTGAGGAAATGAGAGAAAGATTACCTCCCATGTTTGAGAAAAGGTGATCTTGTGCATTGCTTACTTGAAGAGCAGAAGCAGGATTCTCAGCAGGAGGTGTTGGAATTGGAGGTTTTATCAATGCAAGTAACTGTTGACACTGCTCTTGGGAAATTTGTAGCTGAGGAACCATATTGTTCTGAGAATCAAACTCTTGAAAAACAGAATTAGCCTTGTTTCTGTTTGATTTATACCCTGGTGGATAGCCATGCAACTTATAGCATTTCTCCATAGTGTGGCCAAGAAGACCACAGTGTGTGCAAACTGGTCTATCTTTACGAGCATTGTGCATAAAAGGTTGTTTACCAAACCTACTCTGTTGTGGCTGAGAACCAATTCGAGGTGAATGATTTTTTATCATCATAGCAGCAGTTTCATCATGCAATGAACTAATTGATATCTCACGTTGTCTCTCGTCTTGAAGTACAAGAGAGAAGACTTTGTTGATTGAAGGCAGAGGGTCAATAAGGAGTATTTGACCTCTGATTTGAGCAAAACTGTCATTCAGACCCATTAGAAAATGGAAAATATAATCCTGATGATAGTGATCAAGAGTAGTCTTGAGAGCACCACAGGAACATTCTGGAATGGGACGATAATTCGTCAATTCATCCCAAAGTCCTTTAAGACGAGTATAGTAATTACTGACAGTCATGCTTCCTTGAGAATGAGCAGAAATTGCCTTCTGCAATTGAAATATGCGAGGACCATTCTTCTGTGAAAATCGATCCTTGAGATCGTTCCACATTTCATGTGCAGAGTTGATGTAAATCACACTTGAAGCTATTTCTTTAGAAATAGAGTTTAGAAGCCATGAAAGTACCATATTATTACTCCTTGTCTAGGCGTGAAGCAGAGCCTCAGATCCTTCACTAGGCTTCGGTAATGAGCCATCAACAAAAGCAAACTTATTCTTTGCAGTGAGTGCCATTGTCATTGATCGGCTCCAGGTGTGATAATTGTCACCAGTTAGAGGCTGTGACAGTAAAACAAAACCAGGACTATCTCCATGATGAAGATAGTATGGACTGGAAAAATCATCAATGGATGGAACAAGATGATTTGGATTTGCGGAAGGAAAAGTAGATTCAGAAGCCATTGTTGTTAGCTCTGATACCATATAGAATAAACTGCACTTAAGCAAAAGAAAGAAAAAGAAAGAAGAAGATGATGATGAACTGGAAACAAACAGCAATCTGTTTGTGATGATCGTATTACTTAATTTCTGTTTACAATGAATGCCAGTATTTATACAAAATATACTGACTTTGTAAATAACAAATTATATAACTGATTGTCAGTTAAGTAAACTGATTATTTAACTAAATAACTGATTCACAACAAACTTTTACAACTGAAGATTAACAATTCAGCTTCATCTCAGCTTCGACATATCTCAGCTTCATCTCAGCTTCAGCTTAGCTTCAATACCTGCCGTCTCTGAACCACTGTAAAAGCCTGCTGCTGTCTTTTTAACACGGCAAAAAATCCCAGCAGCAAGGAGGGGGGGAAACTGTAGGAAAGGGCAAGGAGAGAAACACACCATTGATAAGGAAGACAAGTGGAAAGAAAGAAAGAAGAGACAGTGACAATAAATAAATAAATAAAAACACTTTTTTTTACATGCTAGTGACTTCTCAGACCAGACACCGGTGTGTCCCCTTGAAAACTTACTCTCTCGTTTTTTTCTCTCAAATTCAAGGAGAGAGAACGAGTTGTCGGTGAGACGCTTGTCAAAGACTTGAGGATGAAGAATAAGATTATAATATTTATTAGTCTTAAAATATAATATAAACTGTTCAGCTCGATATTGGTTGGCATATAACTAGTTTTTTATTTGCTAAAAAGATTTCCCGATTCTCCGTTGACTGTCCCTTTCCCGGACCTATTTGTCTTGTTACTGACTACTTGCTGCTTTCTAATTCAACCTGGTTTTATGCACAGCTGTGATGCATTGCTTGCCTTGCTTTAATCTACTTTCAACAACAACAATAATAATCAATACATATTGCAGCTTTGAGGTGAAGAGGAAAGCTGCTTACGTGGATATCACAGTTATCAACAGAAGAAGAAGAAAGCTACCTCAAAAAAGAATATAAGCAGTATATAAGCAGCAGAAAATCCATCAAACAAAAGAATAAGAGAATTAGAAGGAACTGACCTTTTTCTGTAAAAATCTACCTCTGCTCAAAAACTCTCTCGTCCACAATCCTTTCTTTCTAAAGAAAACAGAGCACCTGCATATTAAATCAAAAACCATCAATTAAAGATTTCTACTAGAAATAGAAATTCAATTGAAAAACTTACAATATATAGAAGCTGTTTGGCACGGCTTTTGGCAAGCCGTGCCGCAGCTTTTGACTTTTTTATTTTATTTTTTTTATTTTAAATGAATATGTTTTGGTGTTTTTAGATCATTTTGATGTGCTGGTGTCAAAAATGATTTTTAAAAAATAAAAAAACATCATTTGGATGTATTTCGGCACGAAACACTTTTTGAAAAGCTACAGCAACAGCTCTCCCAAACATCCTCGTAGCAAGCAAACGAAACACTTCTTCTATAGTTTATAATTTCACATCGTAACGTAACAAGATCAACCCACGTTACAAGATTCTTTGAACATAGATATTCTGTATTGAAAAATAATATTAAATTGCTGAAAAGTTATACAAGAAAACATTATAATAGAGGTGGAGTGTGGAAGCCACAACCCAGTCTTTTGTTAATTATTATATGTGATGAACGCGCACAACCTTGATCAAATCACCAGCACATGGTTTCAGAAACTGATGGACTACGATATTGCTGGAAATTTGAAACCAGCAATCGTTCTCTTGTTCATATGGCAGTTTGGTACTCTTTGTACTTTCCATTCTATCTTGAAGAAGGAGATTAAAGAGAGAAAACATAGCTCGTTAACTATAATTAAGAGCTAATAATACTTTACTTTTGAGTTAAGTCCATCATTGGCTATTAAACTACTTCAATGATAGCAAATCCTAACAGCTCGTTTCCCTTGAGAACTTGGTTAATTGGGCTTGCAAACCCTTACATAAGTTGTCTCCACATTTTTTTATTACAATAGAGCCTGTAATTGGATCGATTAAATTACTTGGTAAAATTTTGAAACCTCAAACACAGTTATATATACATATCAAGAAGCTTCCAACATCTTTCGCTACTCAGAATGCCCTCCTCTGTGCGTAGCTAAATTTGTCGCCCTCTCAAATAGACAAAAACATCCTTCTAGCTAAAACGACATTTAATAACAGAATCTCTTCGTTTGATCACGTCGTATTTTATGATAACAGTACAGTCATAATTGAAGCTGGACACGAACGCGCAATCACTTTCGCTGCCTGTTGGCTTCTCAACTTGCACCAAAAAATGGTTAAAAGACTAATCAACGCGGATGGATGTGGAATAATGTTCCCTTTCCTTGACTATAAATAGGATATGATTATGCAAGCTTTCAAGTAAGTGGTGAATTAAGGATATTTATCTAGCTAGAACAAAATTGTGGGCATAATTAATGATGAGTTCCAAGAAGCTGACTCAAGTATGTGTAACTTTTTGGGTGGTGCTCCTGTTTTGCCAAGGTGTCCAATCGCATCTTGAAGTAGGGTTCTATAGAAATTCATGCAGGAGGGCTGAGACCATTGTGCGACGTGTTGTTAGAAGGGCTTTCCATCGGGACAGAGGAGCTGCTGCTGGCCTCATAAGATTGCACTTTCACGATTGTTTTGTAAGGGTATGTGCTTGTGCTTTTTCAAAAGTTATTTTTTGACTTGATTAAGCCTATAATTGCTGTTTTTATTGTTCTTTTTTAGGGTTGCGAGGGATCTGTTCTTCTTGACTCCCCCTCGCACAAAGCAGAAAAAGACGCTCCCGCAAACAACAATAGTCTGCGTGGCTTTGAAATCATTGACGCTGCAAAGGCTAGACTAGAGGCCGAGTGTCGAGGAGTCGTTTCCTGTGCTGATATTCTCGCTTTTGCAGCAAGGGATAGCTTCGATTTAGTAAGCAAAATACTTTAATTTGTGCTCAGCCATTTCCCTTTTCGGTGAATTATTAAATTTGTTCGTAAACCTTTTTTGATTTCTTTGTGCAGAGCGGAGGGATTAACTATGATGTTCTGGCAGGAAGAAGAGATGGCAGAGTTTCAGTAGACTCTGAGACTTATTCCAACTTACCTCCCCCGACCTACAATGTCGATCAACTCACTCAAAGATTTTCAGAAAAGGGTTTCACTCAAGAAGAAATGGTTACACTCTCTGGTATATAACTCTTAATAATACCTCATTGATTCGTCATTATCGATTTATTGATCACAACAACTTCGTGCTAGTTATTAACACTATATATTCTTGTGACAAAACAGGAGCACACACCATCGGTAATTCACACTGCAGCTCCTTCACTGATAGATTATACAACTTCAGTCGCGCAAATAGCCAGGACCCAAGTTTAGATCCCAAATATGCAGCCAGTTTGAGGAAGAGTTGCCCCAAAGGTAGTAGAGATCCTAACTTGGAGGTGCCAATGGAGGCTCGTACTCCAAACAGCAGCGATGTAAATTACTACAAAGATATTCTAGCACACCGAGGCTTGTTCAGTTCAGATCAAGCTCTCTTGACCAACCCAGCAACAGAAAGAGAAGTGAAATCGAATGCAAGGAGTTCTTCAGCTTGGAGGAAAAAATTTGCTGCAGCAATGGTGAAAATGGGCCAGATTGAAGTTTTGACAGGTAAAACAGGAGAGATTCGGGCAAATTGTAGGGTCGTCAAAAGCTGAATTTAGGAGCTAGCTGAACTGCTGAACACCATGTTTGAAGCTCCAAGATTCGAAGTCAAAAGGCTGTTATTGCATAAACTATACTTTATCATTTCAAGAGTATCTTATTTTACTATGTGGTTGTCAACAAGTTGAGTCAACAAGGGATTGCTGTAAGAGGATTTATCGTATTTACAATGTGATTTCAGTGAGTTGAGTCAACAAGTTATTGCTGTTTGAGGTTTCCTGAATAAAATATGATGAATTTTGTTTTTTGGATATCAATCCTTTTTTTTTTATTCTTTATGTATATAATTATTTAGAATCTATTAAAACACTGAACCATATTATAAAATGAACTTCCTAAAGTACATAAAAATGAAGCGGTCAATGAAAAATAATTGAAGTACAAAAATGACATCACAATGATTCTTGTCCCATGTCCTATCCTTGATCTTGCGGTAAAAACAATTTTCTAAAACTTAGAGCATTCATGTTATTACAATTTGAAGTTGTTTAAAGTATTTTTATTTGAAAATATATTAAAATATTTCTTAAAAAAATATTATTTTTAATATCAATATATCAAAATAATTTGAAAACATTAAAAAATATATTTTTTAGCAAAAAAATTTAAAACACACAAATAAGCAATTTAAACACTCATAATTTCTTTGATTTGAGAACTGTGATAAGAAAAAAAAAATCAGAATAATGTCAATCAAAATTATGTATTTCGAAATTATCAATTGGCTTGTCAATTAACATAAAAATTTTGTTTTAAATCATTAGATCTTTTAACCATATATAGTTTTCACATCGTGTTTTTGCTATATTTGTTTCTTTCTTACCATAGTATTCATTTTTGGCAATTATTATTCATAAAATCTATTTTAATGAACTTAATTTAATTAATTTAAAATTTATATAATTTAAATTCACTGATTTTTCTTGTATTCTTAGAGAGTGTAGAAGCAATTGTTTTTTAAAATATTTTTCATCTAGATATCAATTAAAATAATATATTTTTTAAAATTATTTTTTATATCTACACATAAAAATGATCTAAAATCACTAAAAAATAATTTGAAGCAAGGAAAAAAATAAATTAAAATTAAAGTATTTTAAAAAAATACTTTTAAAACAGAAACATTCTTCATCATGCAAAAATCCCATTCTTTTCATGGATCAGACCTCCACTTGTTTTCTCACGACAGCTTGAATTAAATGCATGCGATAATTAAATCTAATACTGAGATACTCGCATTCGCTGCACGATATAGCATTGCAGTAGCAAGCAGGCATGCACGATTTGGTTATTAGGCTCTATGGTATCAACTCCGCTAACATGCATGATCAGTATGTTTAAGTTCCTGACTGGATGGCCTTGCTACGATATTCCGGCAGGAAGAAGAGACGGCGTAATTTTCTTCGGCCTCGGAAACCTTCACAAACTTACCTGGCCCAACTTTTAATGCCATCCAACTTTGTTCCTTATACCATTTCGTTTTTTCTATTCGTATAGAATATTTTAGTTTTATCCGTTTCAGGGTTATACTATTCATATTTATATAATTAATTATATATATGAAAAAAAATTAAAATATTAATTTAACAAAAAATAATTCAAATTCAAGATAAATTAACTTGAAATTTCTGGTATGGGTCAATATTAAAACGAGATAAAAACACCGTTTTATCTTGTTTTTATGCCTGGAACGAAACGTTTCGGCCAAAACAAAACAGTATTCACAACCCTAGTTTGGATGTCTATAAGCGAAGCTATGCATAGAATTGGAAGTTCGTGGAAAATAAGGTCAATGTTTTGATAGAGGATTTTCTAAACTGGTAATTGCTGATCATATCACTTTGCATGCCAAAGGGCATATAATTAAGAGCTTACTACTAATGAAAAACCGCATATGCAATGATCTCAAATTTGACACAAACAATGGATAATTAGCCCCCTCATCGATGGCAAGCCAATCTGACTACCATGATCAAATGTTCCAAGAACTTGTGAGCAGAAAATAAGAAGGTAACCAGGGAGCCAACCTAAGTAGTAAGCTCCATGATAGCACTGACAATGTCCCCATTGTTTGTCTGGAGAGCCTTGACAGCCTTGCTCCTAGAAACTCCAGCCTGTGTCATAACAAGATCAATGTCCCTCGGCTCAACCCCGGTCTCGTCTACCTCTTCCTCTTCCTCGTCTGCTGGTGCAGCGGCGGCTGCAGTAGAAGCATCGGATTTTGGTAACATAGATGACATGTCTGGCACCCTAAACTGCTGAGCAGCCTGTGTCTGAAGCTGTGAGCTCAAATCCTCTATCTTTGCCTCTCCAAATATGACATACGTCTCAGAATTTGGGCTCTTGAAGACATCAGGCTTTGAGATAAAAAACAGTACCTGAAAGGCCAATCAGAAGAACTGTTTAGAGTCCCGGTATCATGCAGGCCGATATCGTACAAGAACATACAAAAATACAGCGAAAGAATACATTTTTGGTTCTCTTGATGGTGACCCTGCTAACACCAGTAACAGGTTTCATGCCAAGCTTCAACATTGCCTTGCGACTCTTCTTTTCACTTCTGCTCTGCTTGGAACTCCCATTAGCTCCTGCACCACACAAAAGTCCTATCATTAACTTTAACAGAACAATGATATCTATTTTTAAATAAAAAAACAGCATTCACCTAAACCAAAATGTATTTGGAAACATTCCTAACAAAAAAATCTTAAAACCATCACATAATAGCAGCCAAAACTGTGCAGCAATGCATACTAGATAAACAAAACCCTTTAAGAAAACAGATGAACTGAAAGCATTCACGACCACAGTGCATGCGAAGAAGTACAACTAGTAAAAGAAACTTTACTGCTATCCCAGGAAAAGTTCAATAACTGGAAAAACATTTATTGTTACGTATCAGGCCAGAGAAATATCTTCTCTCATATATATCAAAATTCAATTTCCTCCCGTGCGAATTCAGTCCAATCCTCTATCTAATCCACCACATTGGCAGTACACAACGTGACACCTTGCTACAAAAGAAAACATGGAAACTCATTTCAAGTGAGAATTGAAACAAATAAAAACCAGATACACCAATCCATTCATATGCAACATTTACTTCGCAAACCGAATAGACACAAATTCATTTTTCTCTCAAACAGAGATTCACAGAACAACAGAACTAAATCAAAGACACAACATTTGCAGTGAAAACAAACACGAGCAAAAGCTAAATCCATCAAAGCAACTTTAAGACAGAAAAGAAAAGGTCAAGATGAAGAAACCCCAGATTCAAAAATCAATAATAATTGCTTGCAAATCAAAGTCAAATAAGCTGATTACAAAAGGAGAAGAAGAAGCCAAGAAGAGAAGATAGAAAAGGGAGTACCTGGGGTATCATCATCCTTGTCATCATCTTCATCATCATCGTCCTCATCATCCTCTTCATTGTCATCTTCTTTCAAGTCCTCCACCAAAGGCTCATCCACGTCCTGCTTTTGAATCGACACACATTATAAACATACAATAATAAAAAGACACTATAAAGACGACATAAACAAAAGAAGAAAAACAAAGACCTGAGGAGGCTTCTTCAGCTGGGTATCTTCCACGGTGGAGGTGACCTCCTCGGTGGTGGTGACGGCGGCGGGTTCAGCCTCAACGACGGGACCGGGTGACATGGTTTTGGCTGCTGTAGCTGCCATACTTGTGTTTTGGGATAATGAGAGAGTGAGGAGTAAAGAGGGTAGGGATAGAAATTCTCTTTTTTAGTTGCGCTCTCTCTTTTTGTGGGCTAACAAAATGGACATTCTCTGTAGCCCATTTCATAATTTTAGTCTCCACAGGAAGCCTTTATTTGTTTTGTGGGAGAGAAAATACAGAAAGTTTATGTTTTTCTTTGCCTTAATCAAGAAATGAAATTTCATCCGAATCTATGGATACCAACCCAAACATAACATGTCTTAATTAGTAAAAAGTTTCTAGATTTGATTGGTTTCTGAGTATAACTCAAAGTTAAAAAATCAAATTTTAAAACTCAACTTCAATTGGATCATGTTCAAGTTGAGTCTAAATAATGTATAAAATAAAACTCGATCCATAAATATCAATTTACCATCCCTGTCTGTAGCTTACCCGACAAACTATTTTGCATGATTTACATGCATTTTAGTTCATCAACACAGCTACTGAAGGGTAGAAGAGAGAGAGATTAATGGGATTTGAAACAGTAGATCAATGCTGGATTATGATGCTTCATCATAGCATTTTAAAGAAATTACATCGTTGTTGAGGGCTTGCATTCACCAAGATCAGCAGTTTCATGTATCCACTTGTTTGGGAAGGCGGTTGCGGTAGCTTTTCAAAGTGCTTTTCGTGCCGAAATACATCAAAATAATATATTTTTTATTTTTTAAAAATCATTTTTGACATCAGCACATCAAAATGATCTAAACACACTAAAAAAATTCATTTAAAATGCAAAAAAAAAAATTGAAATTTGGCAAAACGCGGGTTGCACCGCCCATCCAAACAGGCTGCTTTTCAACAACTTTCCAACATTTTGGTGGCTCAAAAACCTCCTAGTTTCAGTTAGTTTACTTCGTATACAATAATTCTGTAAGGTGACAGAATTTTCGGATGAATTATTGTAATCCGATTGCAGATGTATTATGATTGTATTCAGGTTGCAGATGCAACGAACTATGCACGAAAAGATGCAACAACAGATTGAAGTGCAAAAGTGTTAAAGGAAAACAATAACCCCTTAGACACAGGTATAGACAAATAACAGTTTTCCAAATTATTGCCATCAATGATTACCAAAATTGGAAACCAAATCAATCAAATGTAGCGTACAGGATGAATAAATTTCACTCGTCAAAGCTTGTTGACTGCCTCTTGTTCCCAGAGACCAGTTGCTCAAACAGTTATAATCGCAAAACACAGATCTAAGCCATTTCAGTTTTGCAATTCAGCACTTGTTCATCATTCCATTCATACCAATAATGCCATAAAGTCCAAGGTTTGACGGAAAGGCATTGGTTAAGCATCACGGTTGCTCAATCTATCACCATCCGAGGTATCTCCATGGTCACATTCCACAACATATATGCTGGACAGCTAATTATTGCAAAGAAGCCTAATTTCCCCCAGCTTTGCACAGAAACATGATACAGCAAGGATTCTGCAGTTAAAAAGTCGTGATGCAGGTGTCTAAGGTTACCTGGGTTTATCCCGTCTCTTAAATTTACCTGTGAAAGTTTCTCAATGTTACCTTAAATTATACAAAATGAAGATATCCCTTGAGAATGAAACTACTATAAAATACAAACTTCCCAATGAGTGCATTCAAGAATCGAGAAGAGCAAGAAACAAACATGGCTGATCACTAAAGAATTGCTTCAATTTCTGCAAAAGGAGCTCAAAACAATATGTTTGAAGTTGTGACAATTCCCATTAAGAACAAAGTTCCATACTTTTAGAGTTCACTGTCATGAGGGATAAGAGGTTCGATTAAGTAATTAGGATGCAGTCTCTTGAAACACAAGCGAGGGTTCAGGCAATTCAGAGAAATATAAAGAACTGGAGAGTCGATTTAGAATAGTTAATGGCTATGGCCTATGGTTACTGGTCTGTAACCAAAGCACCATGCTGAACCATCTCCATTTCACCCAATAGCAAAATATAACAGACAATAGCATCTCACACAAGCCTCTCTAAACAATCACATACAGCATATTGACAACAAGCCCCAAACAGCAATACATCAAATTCTAAGCATGAATTTGACTGATTGACATCAAAAGGATCTTTTTTCCCATGAACAGAGTCAAATACCAGAAGCAAAAAACAGAAAGCCTATGAATTTGGAAGTTTGATCTCTTCCTTTCTCTTCAACCTCCTTTGTTCCTTCCAATCATCAATTTTCTCTGAAGCATTGCAATGAGCTGATTTAGAATCCTTCCAGTCCTTGCATGGAGCAGCACAATCACAAACATAGCAAAAACACTGCATGAAATAAGAAAAGAATCAACAAAAATAAAAACCAACATCATCTAAAAATCCAATCTTTACCAGTCCATAAGAATCCAACCACAAACACAGTTACCAGTTCACAGTAGCTCTCATGTGGGGTTTTATCAAACGGGTATTTGATACAAAGATGCCTTGAGTGTGGATAATCCCTGCAAGCCACCTATGCAGCAAAAAAAATCCAATAAAAGATCAAAACCTTTTAACTCGTCAACAAAAAAAAGAAAAGAAAAATCCTTTATTCTAGCCAAAAAGAAAAAAAAAAAACAAGGACCTGGCCTTTTTCAGCAACAACAGAGAGGTCACCACCACCATCATCATCACTCGAGGAGTAGACCGAGAGAGTGGAGAAACGAAGAAGAGAACTGTCAATTTCAGAAGGGTCAAAATCAAGGATGAAGCAATCCTCAGTTTCCTCAAACTTTCTAAGGTTTTCCATGTTTGTTTTATTCAAACAAAATATGGGTCTGATCGGAGTCCCATCAGGAGATGGTGATGATGCTACCTCAATCACTTCTGTTTTGATAGTCCCTTCTTCTTCTTCTTGTTTAACCTCCATGACTGTGTGTTTGTCTTCCAGGACAACACTGTATAATAACAGGGAGCAAGTAGAATACAGAGTAGACTCCAATTTCGAAAACTTGAATACCAAAACAAACCGCTGCTTTGTCAGGGAAGCATATATCTCCCACAGCAAAAGGGCCAGAAGGTAGTGAGCAATAGAAGTTTTGTTGGGCTGAGGAAATATTTTTGCTGAGATCCAAGGCCTGCTCTCTTACAAATCTTAGTCCAAAGCACAACTGGATTGGGTCATAGATGAGCTCGTGATTCTCAATAAAACTTATCTTTGTTTTTGTGACTTGACCCCATTTTTAATGGCCACAATAGCTATCAAGAGTCTAATCAATCCAAGGTTTTTAAGACTCTATTCTAAACCCGCCATCCTCAAGCCTCTGTTCTCTGTCCATTGTTGCTGGAAAATTATTTGTTTATAGAAGATAAGATGAGATTTCAAGGTATCTATTATTCTATATTTCGTTTGCTTAAATTAGGCCACGTGTAATAATCCACGATCGTGTGTCGAAGTTAATAGATTTTCGATCTTTTTATTCTCTTAAATCAGATGTTAATTAATATAACTTTCAATGAGTGCTCATGAATACTGAAAACGATGCCTATCATCTTGTGTACTCAACCTAGCTAGAAAAGGGAAAGTGACCTCTAGCCTCTTGTGGGTTCCATGGCACCAATTTATATTTATTAATTTATTTAAGGACGTCAAAACTCTTTAAAAAAGATTTATTTTTAAATATAAAACAGCATAAATAGAAACTGAGCTTAACTATGACTGAAAATAAAATGTTGACCGCCACCCTCTTCGTGGGAGAGAAATGTTGACCCCGTTTTAGCTTTGCTTTTTCTTTTTCTTACCACAAAACACATTAGAACGCACCAAATGTGAAAAGAATTCCACGTAGATGCTGCTTGGTATTTTGAATATTGGACAATTCCATGTAGATATCCCCATTTTTCATCAATCCCAAGTTTGGGACAGACAGAAAACCAGGAAGCAGATAGTTTGTCGCGATCAAAAGTAGGAGGATTTTATCCTTTTTCTATTTTTTAATTTCTTGGAAATAATTTTGTTAGAGAATAATATAATATATTATGGGGTCTCATCTATAAGCTTGAGCTTTTAGGTGAGATGATTTTTTAACATGGCATCAGAACCTTGTTGACTCAGCGGTCACGAGTTCGAATCTCACCACTCCTATTTTATTTGATAAAAATCAAGTACAAGGTAGTATGGGCTTGTGTGCAAGTTTCAAGCCCAAAGGGTTTTCACTTGAGGGGGTGTGTTAGAGAATAATATAATATATTCTAGGACCTCACCTATAAACTTGAATTTTTAGGTGAAATGGTTCCTTAACAAATTTTGAAAACCATGTGAGCATGCTTCCTTGGACTGCAGGGAAATCCCTAGAAGATAGGGACACGATAGAAAAAAATAAATAAAATTAAAGCATTTACCTTGGCCTTATCAAATAGTATCCCGACAGAAGATTTGTATTCATTTGAATATATTGAGCCGAAGACACGTTCTGTCATACATTTTGTAAGTCAAATAACCCCAAGCAGAATTGTTGTCGAACCTGCGAAATTAAGCTCTCTCTCAATTTCTTGCTTCAAACGTCCTATAATTAGTTTTTCTTATTTTATTTTGTTTTTGAATTTTTATATTTTTGAATCGTAAATATTAAAATAAAAAACACTAAAAAAATAATAATAATTATTGCCTATCAAACACTACCTAGAAAAGAGAAAATGAAATATAATAGTCAGGGTTGGTGGGGAGGTTGGTGGGGAAGGTGACTGGTAATGAAATTGTCTTGGCCTGAAAATATTATTTAGTAGGCTGAGAGTAATAACTTCCTTCCAGAAAAAGAACAAATGTCAGATCAAAGAGTCACCAATGGCTGCAACGTTTTGTCTCCAAGGAGTAGGTAAGATGTTGCCTTTTGACTGACCATTTCTCAATAGATAGCACCTCCTGTTCAGGGCCATAAAATTTTCAATCTCTTAATGGAGTAATTAGGGTGCTAAACATTAAAAAAGGTTACATTAAAAACTATAACATGTTTATTGTAAGCTTGATTAATATAATTTTATTTTTTATATATTCCATGTTCATCTTTTCTCGAAAAGTTGAATGGGTGTATGCTTTTAATTATTGTTTTTGGTTGTACATGTTTCGTTCTTGTTTCTCATGCAGAACACATTAAGTTATCCTCTCGATTTGCTATGGGTGTATTTCTTTATTACGGTGAAGGTAAAAAGTATCGTTGTTTGATCTCGAAAATTTACGTGTCATTATACTTATACTGCTTTTAATGATTAAATTTGATCTTATTAGTATATAAATAAAAAAATTATGTAGATTGGTTGCTTCAAATAATTGAGTCATGAGGAGGAGAAGTCGATTCACAAGCAAATCATGAGATAAAGATTATAAATTGCTTTCTAAAACTCGAAGTAACCCGATGCCAATTGTCGTCAAATTGGTTGGAGGCCACCTACCTACAGATTTGATTGCTGATTTCTGTTGACATGAAAATTCAAAACAACGAGTATCTCAGTTCAAAATTGAAAACCCGAGTCAATATATTCTTTTATTAAATTCTAAAAAAATAAGATAAAATGAAGAATTACAAATCATAGGCGATGAAGTCTAAAGTTTCAAAATCTTATTCAGGTAGGAAAAAAAATGCAAAAACAAAGTCAAGATTTAATTAATGTGTTGGAGAGGAACAGTCGCTCCTATTCGAATGAAAGGAACAGCTAAAAAAAGCTCAGAGATGAGACGACGTTGCATGGATGGTCAAAGACGAAGCAGCAGAAGAGAATGGTCAGTGGTGAAAAGTCATCCTAAATGCTCACATTTTAAAAAAAAAAACCCACCCGGCTGGCTTCCTAGAGCAGTCATATAATAAGATGATGTATTATATGGAACTTTTAATCCTGTTTGGGACAGTTGTTGCTGTATTTTTTTAAAGTGTTTTTTGTGTCGAAATATATCAAAATGATGTTTTTATATTTTTTAAAAATTATTTTTGACATCAGCACATCAAAATGATCTAAAAACATCAAAATATATTTATTTAAAATGAAAAAAAAAATAATTTGGAAACACAGTTTTAAAAACTGTCCTAAACAGCTTATTAATATGTGACGGAGGACTCCACAAAGTCTCATTCGAACCCTTCAATTTTCAGAAATAATTTAAGTTTTTATATTTATTTTTATTTACAAATCAGTCCTTGTTTGATTTTTCTTTTAGCTCTTACGCTCTATGAAAATTATACCTTGTTTTTTTTATTGTAATTCTTATATATATAATTAGTTAATTAAGGACCCTACTTGTTTTTTAATGCAATAAACCATTTTAATTGTAACCATCAATTGTATCATTATTTTGACAATTACATTATAAAATATAGAAATATGATAAATTATTACGATAGGCTATCGATATGAGATTAAATTATTCAATTAAATTATTTTGACAATTACATTATCAAATATGACAATCATCAATTGTGTTGCTCATCATCAATTAAATTATTTGGAAATAAAAATAGGCTATCGATATGAGATTCTTCATACGATCGAGGGAGGGGGCATGCTTCGTTGATAAACCATCTTCCTAATCGTATTATTTAATATTAATTTATATATCTCAAACCATTTAGACTACTTATATATATTATTGTGTGTAAATATAAGCTTAGTTTCGCTCTCATTTAACTATGTAAGAAACCTCTACTAATCTTCTCATGATTAGGTATGCTTCATCCAATATTCTAAACAAAGTTATATAAATAATTATTCAGTAGGTGATCCAATATTTTGGATTAGAGAGTTTGCTTTTTTATTTATTTATTATTATTATTATTATTTTAAATTTAAACCTTGTGAATAAGAAGAGAGGAGGGGGGAAAAGGTAGGGAGTCAGGTCTAGTAAGTGGACATTTGTGCAATGAGTAGAGAGTAGGGACCAGCCACAAGGTGGTGGTGGTTGAGCACTTCACCCTATATTACACCACTTTGCCCCCGTTTCTCTATCTCATCTCCTCCCAGAAGCCTTCTCACTTCTTCCCTGCCCGCCTTCATCCACCTCCTCTCGAAGAATCGATCTTGATCAAGATGGGCTCAACAGGTGATCAAACCCAGATGACTCCTACTCAGGTTTCAGACGAAGAAGCACACCTCTTTGCCATGCAACTAGCCAGCGCTTCCGTTCTCCCAATGATCCTCAAAACAGCCATCGAGCTTGACCTTCTTGAAATCATGGCGAAAGCTGGCCCTGGTGCTTTCCTGTCCACATCCGAGATAGCTTCTCATCTCCCTACCAAAAACCCCGATGCTCCTGTCATGTTAGACCGTATCCTTCGCCTTCTGGCTAGTTACTCCATCCTCACTTGCTCTCTAAAAGATCTTCCTGATGGGAAAGTCGAGAGACTCTATGGCGTTGCTCCTGTCTGTAAATTCCTGACCAAGAATGAGGATGGTGTCTCTGTTAGCCCTCTCTGTCTCATGAACCAGGACAAGGTCCTCATGGAAAGCTGGTTAGTATCCTGGATTCTATATTGAATCTGATCATACGCATATTTATATATTCGATTATGTTAATTCTATGATTCTCTTGCCGGGATGTTCTTTAGGATATCTGTAAAGTAAAGAGGCACCACAAGCTTCTTCTCTCTTGCTTGAGACCATAGAGTTTGGTGAATTAGGGTCCCACCGATTTGACAATTGCTAGCCCCCACTTCACCGGCCATGGCGTTTTATATGCCTTCGAACCTATCTAGAGATATCTTGAAACCAATTTATGTTTTAATTAAAGTGAAGATAATTCTTTAAAATTACGTTTGGTTAGGCCAGAAAAAAGAGACAAAAATAAATAAATTTCTGAAAGTCTAGGAAAATAGAGAAATCAATCATTGTTTTTTTAAGCATCCAACCTGCCTCTCTGGGTTAGAAACTTCTTTCTAAGCGAAAAGAAATTGTATTTTCAAAAGGTGATTCAGTTATTGCAGCTAAAGTCAAGATCAATTATTGCTGTCGATGCTTTAAATATGAAATCTGAACTTCCTTCCCTCTCATTAAAGCTAGATAGATAGCTGTGTTTGCCAGAGTAACCGTTGATGTTTCTAAATTTTTTATTTATTTGTAAATATAATTTATTTTTAATATTAGTAATTCTAAAAACACTTAAGAAGTTAATTTAAATATATATTTTTTTAAAAAGAATTTCTTTAAAATAGAAACGAAATCTAAATTTGCGATCATATCCGAGTCATAACAATTAGATAGGCCAGCTGCCCAGAATCAATTGCCATATAGTGCTAGGTATTTATTAAAATGGTGATATCTTTTACATTGCCTTTTTCTTTTTTCAAATTAAAATAAAAAAAGCATTTGGACAAGGTTCATAGAATTATCCCGGGATAGAAAAGACAAACAATGGAGATAGAAATTACATGAATTCATTCGAAAACCATTGAAGTACTTTATTTTATATGAGTTTGTCTTTTCAATAAAATACGTTATTTTGTATCTGTCCATTTGACACCATATTGAAGGCAATGACTCCATTGTTTTTAGTGTTTTTGAAAACATAATGTGACTTACAATGGAGATGCTGTTAATTGTTGCAGGTATTATTTGAAAGATGCAATTCTTGATGGAGGAATTCCATTTAACAAGGCCTATGGGATGACTGCATTTGAATACCATGGAACGGATCCAAGATTCAACAAGGTCTTCAACAGGGGAATGTCCGACCATTCTACCATCACCATGAAGAAGATTCTTGAGACCTACAAGGGCTTTGAGGGCCTCACATCCTTGGTGGATGTCGGCGGTGGGACTGGAGCGGTGGTCAACACAATCGTCTCTAAATACCCTTCCATTAAAGGCATTAACTTTGATTTGCCCCATGTCATCGAGGATGCCCCGTCTTACCCAGGTATACCCAGTTCTTGGTCGATGCAGTAATGCCCCATTGTTTATGGCCGGAGTTTGATGGAGAAGGTTAATGAATGCAGGTGTGGAGCATGTTGGCGGGGACATGTTTGTCAGTATTCCCAAAGCCGACGCCGTTTTCATGAAGGTGAGTTTTTCAAATCTTTGGAGCCACTGTTTCACCTGCTCGAGGTTCTAGATCCACTGGATTTGCTATCTTACTGATTTTGTTGCCGATGCTTTTAAAGTGGATATGCCATGATTGGAGCGACGAGCACTGCTTAAGTTTTTTGAAGAAATGCTATGACGCGTTGCCGGCGAATGGCAAGGTGATACTCGTGGAATGCATTCTCCCGGTGGCTCCGGACACGAGCCTCGCCACCAAGGGAGTGGTGCACGTGGATGTGATCATGCTGGCGCATAACCCCGGCGGGAAAGAGAGGACGGAGAAGGAATTCGAGGGACTGGCAAAGGGAGCTGGCTTTCAAGGTTTTGAAGTGATGTGCTGTGCATTCAACACGTATGTCATTGAATTCCGCAAGAAGGCCTGAGGCTCCGAGTTACCCGGGTTTGACAGAGAAAGCTGCTGCTTTTGATGCCATGGCTGCTGCTTCTTTTTTTCTTTTTCTTTTTCTTTTTTATACTTGCAGCAGCTAATCTCTTCTGAAACAAATAATGTCAAGGTTGCGTTTTGTAAGCTGATTGTCTCAAATTACTGCACTGCCTGCCTCAAGATTCTTAATACATGTTTAAAGGTTTCTTTCTTACTGGCTGCTTCGAACAGTGAATATCTTCTTTTATTTGATTTTTGAAATGTCAAGCCAGCAGTGAATTTGAAAAGAAAAGGCAGTGTCATTAATGTTTAATCCAAGCACATAACTCTCTCTCTCCCTCTCCGAGACTTTTTATAGCATTAGAATGTTGCTTCGAGACTGAGTCTGCTTCTGTAAGATCATACACTAACACGTTTGTCATTGCGATCCCATTGGTTTTTGGCTGAAATTTGAATTTTATTTTTTTTATTTTAAAAACCGGTGATTTGGTATTTTTAGATCATTTTCATGTGCTGGTTTCAAAAATGATTTTTAAAAAATAAAAAAAATATCATTTTGATGTATTTTGGCACGATAAACACTTTGAAAAGCTACCGCAATCGCACTACTAAACAGTGCTCATGCACTTTTTATTCATGAAAAATGCAGTAATAAAACATGGTTCGAGAGAGTGAGAAGTTTTTAGTTTTACTATGTTGAAATACAGAGTATATCCTCGAAGTCTATTGTTGAAATCAGTTCTCAAAGTGCGAACATTTCTTAATTTAGTCTTTCGAAAAGTCCTCCAGGCTCGGCCTAAAACTTGAACAGCCCATTAAGCCCAGTAACAGAAGTTGGACGCTAGGTCCCTTTTGATAAGCCTTTGAACCTAATATAATTTTGGCGGATGACATGTCATCCATTTAATTGTGTGAACTTCAAAACTATCATTTAATTGTGCTGCTTTTTCTACTTTGGTTTCATGTTTTTTAATTTTATTATCGGTCAACAATTGCTATTGAATTCAACAAAAAAGTGGTGGGAGACAATGATAGAAAGTGTGTGGCACCCTCGCGAAAAACAGAGGGGAACTCCACGGTCCGGGTATCTGATAATAATTCCAGTATAAAATAAATTGCAAAAGATTACTGATGAACATGTATTGTCACCACATGGATGGAAATTCAAAATCAATCGGAGGTGGCATGGACCAACAATCGAACACTGAGGAAGGAAGCAAATTGCAACAACAACAACAATAATAAGGTGATTAGATCACTTACTCTTCATTTGTTCTTGAAGAGTTCCAGACAATGTTCTTGATCCAAGTCCCTGCTCCAAAACTTCTTATAATATTCCGCGTACGTGAAATCCCTGTATATGGCTCCAGTTCCATCACCGGTGAGAGCTACAGGCGGGGTGATCAATGCGCTGTCGTATGGGCAGAGGAAGGAAGCAACTGACATTCTTGCCTTGTCCGTGTTCGTGATGGCTCGGTGCCACACACTCTTGTATCTCCCATTGCTCAGTGCCTGCAGCCACTAATACTCGTAAGAACTCTTTTTTTTTTGGAATTAGCACCGGGTTTCCAGACTGCTGGGCTTGACTAATCTCTGGGGTGCACAGGCTCTCGACAAGGAGTTTCTCGTAAGTTCACCACGGTTAATTCATGGGCTTCGTCCAACTCTGATGGCCCCATAGAATTGTTTGCACCAGGCAGGACTCGAACCTGAGAGCGTGGGAGGAGCACACTCCCCCATCCTAGACCTCATCCCGCTAGGCCAACCCCATGGGGTTTACTCGTAAGAACTCTATTGCACTAATACTCATAAAAACTCTATTGGTTGGTTAGTCCGGATATCTTAGTTATAAAAAAAACTCTATTGGTCGAGGATCGCCTCTCGAATAAAAGAAAAGAGTGTTTACCTGCAATTGATCGCCGATGTTAATGACAAATGCATCTGGGTGAGGATTAACAGCCACCCATTTCCCGTCTTTGAGGACTTGAAGGCCGGCGACTGCTAGGTCTTGCAGGAGAATAGTTAGGGCATTAGGGTCGGTATGACCTGGCAATCCGAAGGTCAGCTCCGGCTCTGGACATGGAGGATAAAAGTTTACAGCCATATGCTGCCCTTGCTCACCCAACACATTCTTCACGTGATCCTTTTCGAGCCCCAAGCTCTCCGATATCAGCTCTTCTATTCGAAACCCAAGCTCTCGAACTTGTTTACAATAATCACTTACAATGTCCCTGTTGTTCAAACAACACATTTCACATCATTAGTTCTATAGCATGTGAGTGGAGATCATAGATGAGCATTTTGATAGATTCAGTAACTATTTACACTTGAATAAGTATTTTGATAACTTAAGACAGCTGAATTGATGTTGTTTAAGATTAATTTGTTAGTATTTTTAGATCATTTTGATATTACGATGGTGATGTAAAAAACATTTTTTAAAAAATAAAAAATAATATTTATCAAATAATAAAAAAATTACTGAGATTTTATCCTCAGCAAAATGCAACATCAAGTAACACCGACATGCTTGTATAAGAAAATTATGAAACAGAGTTTGCGTTTAAAATCATCCACCCTGCCTATAAATTATATTTTTTTTCTCAAGAAAGAGAGAGAGAGAATTATTAATTATATAGCAGATGAAGACAGAAGTCTTTCCACGTCATTAGCCCTATCTAAATATCACCAATCGTATTCGATTGGGGACGACATTGTAATATCGATATCTTGGAGGACAGTTTTGAAGTTGAACAGCAAACTTTTCAAAGTTAGCCTGAACACTTCATTGCCAACCTATCACCTCACGATATCACTCGTAGCTTGTCCGGGCTGAAGAAAGATACACTGAGTTTTGTAGATCGTATGTGATCACTATCTACCCTTCAAAAGAATTAAAAATACCTTATTTAATTGTTTTGTTGACTTACTACAACCCTATTTAAATAAATTATTCTTAAGTCCGGGATCTTGAACTTATTATATCTTAGTCCCTCATCCTAAAAAATAATGGTCAAGAAAAATCAAGGGACCTGTTTATAAATTTTCAAAACATAGAGGATAAAGTTATAAACATGTAGATGGGATATCCGGATTCTGACACGACCAAAGAGGCATGGATAGATCACACATTTCAGTTCTCTTACGTCAGCACGATTTCAGTTCATGGCATCATTTTCCACCTCGTTTTAATTAATAAACAAGAAATAAAAAATGTCTATGGACGTGATCTCATCCAGTGCATCAGTAGAGCGTCATCGCCGTTTGACTATAAAATAATTCCCCAGAAGTCTCCATTTTTGTATTTTACGTTGATCACTTGAATCTTAAAGTCTTGGACCCAATTGCCAAGATTCTGGCACCAAGTTGCTTTAAGGACAGATGGTCTCATAAAATTTAAATCCAATGAATCTAGGAGCAAACACGTGTCGAGTAAGTGCTTACGTGTTCTTTTTTTTTTAGTGTTTTTTATGGTTTTGATTTGTCAATTTAAAATGCACTATAATACTAAGAATATTTGGTAATTATACGACATAATAACATGTCATGTATCAAACCATCACATCTAGAATATATAATACTGACAGATATTGTAAACATCGCATGTGGTCTGGCTGGTATGTGTTACTACAAGTGATTTTAGCATTGCTCTCTCTATATTTAAATATTATCTACGTGGTGTTTTATATTGAAAATATCTAGAGTTATATTTACAGGTAAAAATGAAGGTCAAATAGAGTAGAATTACCCTAATTATTTATTTATGACTGCTGCCCGGTTGCATGATTGATGGCACCATTTATTTGAAAATATATTAAAATAATATGTATTCTTCTTCTTTTACAATTCACTTTTAATATAAATACATCAAATACATTAGAAAAATAATTATAAAATTAAATCTTAATTACAAACAGCCCAGATAAACAAGGGGCTGAGTTTTGTTTCATCTTCGCGCTTTAAAACGTGAGTAATTAATTAATTCCTTTGATTACTGTCAATAATGCGCCTTTTGTCGTAATGCGCTTTAAAACGTGAGTAATTAATTAATTATTTTTATAATATTTTTTATTAAAACATATATTAAAATAATATTTTTTATTTTTTGAAAATTATTATATTTCATGCAAAATGAGCAAAGGCCTAGTTAGCAAGAGGCTGGAAAAAAGCAGGGCTATGGATCCCTTGAATCCTCCTTTTTCGAGCCGCATGTGCTCACGTGCCAACCTAATTACTTCTAGGCACCGCGAAAAACTTGTTTTCCTCATATAGGACCAACAACAAAAAAAAACTAAATTATTAGAAATGACTTTAAGAGTTGACTTTTCTTGGTTTCAGTGAGTAAATTGGAAGTATTCAAAGCCACTACTCCTTGCTTCTAGAATGAAATTCATTATTATAACTCTATCTCCCATTTCAATTTAATTATGTTTTATTATGCTTTTGAATTATTTTGATATGATTATGTTAAAATATATTTTATTTTAACGCATCTTCAATTATATATATTTTTAAAAATAATCTTCACAACACTCCAAACAACTTTTTTAAATTTAATAATATATAGTGTATAATATGATGCTTAACCTTTATATATTTGGATTTTAATCGGGTTTGTAGAAAGTGAAGTGATGATTGCTACCTCAAAGATATCTTGAATAAGAGATTGATAAATTAAATAAAAATTAAATACCAAAGAAAATAATTGCTATGCAACTCTATTCATGTGCTCCAACTAAAACCTAGGACGACTGTATATCTTTTTTTTACTTTCAATCACACGTGGAATTTTGGTAAGAAGAACTCCAGCTAAACTCAAACAGGTTTTTAATTTTTTTCCATTTCAAGACGATAATTCTTTTCCATTTAGAGAGAGAGAGAGAGAGAGAGAGAGAGAGAGAGAGAGAGAGAGAGAGAGAGAGAGAGAGAGAGAGAGAGAGAAGTCACCTGAAGGAAGGAGGGTTAGAAGGCCACTCAGGCACGTACTCGTCAAGAGGATAGCAATGGAGTCTGAGATAGTCCCTCCAGTTGTGAACCTTCTCCTTGTTCACATTAAAACTTGTAGAAAGTCTCATTGTCTTTGATGGATCGTCAGAATACAGCTTCAGCTTCTCCTCAACAGGCAAGCTGAAGAACTCATGGGCTACTCCTAGCATTTTCTCCACTGCTTCCAACGACACTCCATGATTGATCACCTGCCATTCATAATCCAAAAGATTCACTGTTCAAACCACCCGGCCATTAAAATTATTTAGCTATGATCTGTACTCCATCTAATCATCATGCTAAAATAATCAAGTAATAAAAGGATTGATACGACTAGTTTTAAACATTCTACCACTATTAAAATATAAAACAAAAGAGGGGGATATATATATATTTATAGAAAGAAGTAGGCTAACCTGAAAAAAGCCATAGTTCTTGCAGGCATCGCCAACTTGCTGGATAATTCGGTCCCTGTCCTGACAACCTAAATCTATGACCGGAACATTTTCGCACGTTGAAACTTCCCACAACCTGGGACGTTCAGATTCCGGCCTGACATAGCTTGCCGGCAAGTTTGTATACTGGATGCCAGAGGAAAGGAATTTTGTATCCATGCCACAAGTAAAAGCAGTAGCCAAAGATGGAAAGGACAGCAAAATATTATAAATTTAGGAGTGGGCACTAAGATGTACACTTCAATTTGTTTCTGGTTGGGAGTAGCAATAGCTATAGCTATGTGCGCAGCTTCCGGGAAGATGAGAGAGCACGGCAACACACCTCATGTATTTATACTTCCACATGGAAGCTGAGCCAGTCCATTTCATTTGATGCTGTAATTTAACTTTATTATAACATGACATAAATCATGTAATTACTTTATTTTTTAAAATATGATTGATTTGATTTACACAATCACTTCTATTTTTTTTATTGGGAAGTTAATTAATTGCAGGGAATTGGAATCCGTCGTCGCTATCTATTTGTTGTGCAGGCGTGTTAAAGTTAAATGCCAACAAAAAAACTTTTTTAGCTGCATGTATAATCAAAGGTAGTTCATTGTTAATTAAATGAAATTACGAAGCACGTAATTCCTTTCTTTATTGGGTGGATTGTCGAGTATGTAACGTTTGTCTAGTCGATGCATGCCAGTTTAATGAATCTAGAGGATGTATTCGGACTTCAAATTACTTGGTTTTGGCCATGTGAAAACCATCTATTTGATGTTATTAATGGTTGAAATGATGTTTCGATGCTTAACCAAACGTTCACTTAAGTGCTGTGTGATATCACTGTCCGCGAGAGGAAACTGGTGCAATATTAAATGGAAAAATTATGAAAAGCGAGAAAAAAAAGTAACCTCGTATAGTGTGGTGGGGATGAAAATTTGGAAGTGGTTCTCTGGCCCAAAGCAGACGTTGCTCTTTTATTTCTGAATGGTTGCCCCAGATTTACGAATCTACGATACTCGTTAAGTGCTAAAATTTGATACCCACCATCACTTTCTATTTGTTGTTATATCAAAAGGGTGATGTGTTCCTCTTCAAGCTTCCCACATCGTGGGAGTGAGAGTAGGGAGGCCATACCAATCCCAGAAATACGATTTAGTTTCTCATAAAATGATATATGTAGTTCTAGTAGATAGGACGATTCATGCTTTACAGGTCGCGGGTGCGTGGTGAGTTTTCCTCGATCAACTCAGCTCATATTAGGGAGCTTTAATATTATTTCTAAAGAAGAAAGACAAAACTCTTTAAATTTATATTGATTACAAACAATTGAATAAAGTAACTATGAAGAATAGGTATCCACTTCCATGAATAAATGATTTGCTTGATCAACTTAAAAATGCTAGAGTATTTTTTAAGATAAACCTAAAATCATGGTACTATAATTTGTTGATTGAGGAGTAGGATGTATCAAATATTACATTCCAAACTTGATGTGAGCATTGTAAAGATTGAGAAATGTTGCAGGTAATTGCAGGAATTTAGAAAGAAAGGGAAAGTTGTTTAGAGAAGAGAAGAGTGCAAGAGAGGCAGAATGAATTTTCAACAGTAAACAATTCTGTTTTTCCTTAAATTTCCCGTGAGTCCATATTTCTATTTATACATAACAAACTATCATCATTCATACTTCTAGAATACAAATACACTATTCTAGAATATTCTTCTATACTCTAACAAGCATTATAAGTTTTTAGTGATGTCATTTAGATTAACAAATACTTCTGCAGTGTTCATAGATTTAATAAACTAGGTTTTCCAATCATATTTGGACAAGTTTATGACAATGCTTATTAATGATATTTTGGTTTACTTTAGCTTGTATTTGGAACATAAATAGCATATGAGAAAAGTATTGCAGACCTTGTAAGGCCATCAATTGAGTTGTATGTTATACTAAGTAAGCTAAAATATAGTTGTTCAAATTACTTGATTAACTAAACAAGAAACAAAGTGTGAATGGACTGAGAAGTGTGAGAAGAGCTTTCAGAAGTTGGAAAAAAGGTTTACAACTGCTCTAGTGTTAACATTTCCTTCAAGAGCCATTTCATTCGAGAACTAAAGGATTTGTGGTTTATAATGATGCATAAAAAAATTTCAAATCAATTATCTTATGCATGACTTAGAGCCAGTTGTTGTAGTGTTTGATATAAGGGTATGAGGGTATTATTTTTATAGATCGCCGATTCAAATCTTTACAAATCGTAAAAGTCTAAGGTATATTATGACACGAAAAAATTGATATGTGGCAAAAATGATGGATAATGTTAATTAAGGATCATGACTTTATACTAAATAATCATCCAAGAAAAGCAAATGTTATTGTAGATGCCCTAGTCATAAAAGTAAGGTAGTTGCATATAGGATGGTTAATTTTGATCAAAAGGGATTATTAGAGTTGGGAAATATTAATACCAAGATAAAAATAGGACTTGAGGACTCTTTGATAGCTCAATTGAAAGTAAAATATACTCTTACCCATTTTTGGGCCTCCACAGTATCCATGTGATTTGCATGAAGTTAAAAGTTGAGAGACAATTATATGTGAAAAGCAAAGAAAATAAAAGAATAGTAAATAAATTTAGATTTGTCAATCCTAAATCAAAATCCTAAACAACATTTCATTCATACTTATTTGAAGAGAAGGTCAATGACACATCATTCGTCATCTCAACATTCATGTTTTGATAATTTTTGTTGATCGAGTTGATAATTTCAAATGAGTAAATTTGGAGCTACTAATCTCTAAATTTAATTACGTCAAATCTAAATAAAATATGTGCATCCTCTTTACCAACTTCAACTTATCTCAAATGATGATGATATTATAATTGCTCGGATGAAGCCTTGAAAGTGTGCAACTGAGCCAGCCTTGCTAGTGAAAATATTGTGCAAAATTTGATGTGTTTTTTTATTTGTTCACACTTTAAGGCTTCTTAATGGGTTCTTAGTTTTTGTTTTATATTTATGTTTACATACATAAAAAAGAGATTTTGAATTCATAAAAAATAATGTTGTATTTAACTATTTAATGATGTTCTTTTAAAGTCTTTTTATATAATGTTATTCACCAAAATATAGATGATAAATCGTGTATCCCTTTAAATTAAACATAGCTCTCCTTCTACCCGGGGCTAGAAAAATCAAGCAATGTACGGTGGCATTTGTTGATGATATCACATTCTAAGCATTCACTAATTTTGTTTATCCTCGTACCAAGAATGGACAAGATTCATTCACCTTTGTGTGAGAAACTATTCATAGTCAAGCTCAATAATTAACGTTTGGAATATTCAAAGGGACAACCCAATCACCACCCCTCCTCCTGAAAAACAGCCCAAATGTTACGTCTCTCTCCTTGAAAGAATGATGATACATGCCTTCCCCGATAGGACAACGTAGGTCCAATCCTATGAAAAAGTGGATTTGTAAGAACATCAATGGCATTTTGGTAGCAAAACCTCTCATACATTATCTTTCCCTGGCGATGTGTTGTTTCCCGTAGATTTGGGGTAATGTTAGATATTTTTGCTGCATGGACTTGACGATTATTATGGGATGAAGATAGGCTTATAAGTAGAGCCTTTTCTATTAGGCTTCACAGACTCTCACCACTTGTTCGATGGAATTCGAGATAAGAAATAAAGCCGACGAGGTTGTGGCTAGAGAGTGCACAACACCACTAGACAACAAAGCTGAGGAAAAAACAGAGAGGAGAAGAGCTCACATCCATGGAGAATCTATCTAGACTTTGCTTTGCCAGCTGTCTCACATGAGTCAAGCATACTAGTTCTAGGGGCTTGACTAAAGATGATACAGAATCAAATTCATTCTTCAACCTCCATGGCTTGATTGTTTTTACTGTGACTCGAAAATTCATCAATCTGCTGAGCATAAGTGAAAGCTCTCATGATTGCAGGAATTTCCACCATATTTCTTAGAACTCCTCTCATTCCCATGGGAGTAAAGACGACCTGCATGATGTCTTAGAACTCCTCTCATACCTCATCTTTCTATATTCTTTTCAATCGATTCCTAAATAATTACAAGCTTACTTGTCATGTTAATTTCCATACAAATTGTCATATTAATCTTTAAGCAGTAGAATGTGGATTTACAAATTTTAAATGATTGAAGTTTCATGGAAAAAATAATGGCGACCTGTGTCTGTATGAAGATCTTGTTCCCATTTCAATTTTTTTTTTATCAGTCGAATATGGCTTGTGAATATTTGTATGTACTATTTTTAAACAAGGTTGTCAAAATTGTTTTTTTAACACAACACAAAAAATATAATATAAAATCAGATTGTAAAATTGTAAGTATATTTTTTTAACTATATATTAACAATTTCAGTCAATAAATTAAATTACATTAAAATATAATAAAGGGAATCAACAATATTATAATTAATTAGTGATCTAAATAAATAAGAAAGATAGATAATATAAATCAAGAAATCAATTAGTGACTCTCTAAAATAATATGTTTATGAGCTTTGTTTAATCTAATAATTTACCAGAATATATTTTCTTGTATCTAATATATTCCTATAAAATTTCAACTAGATGTAATATATATTTTGCAAGATATGTTTGATCTTACAAAATCAACAACGAATATTTTATTGTCAAATTCAAAACTAAATTGGTTCATATCACAAATTTAGTAAACTCATAAAATTAGATCGATTTTACCGATCTTGCACGAGTTAAATATAATTTTACTAGTTTTCGAGTTTAGTCCGATTTAGCATGTAAATACATGTTGACTCGTAAAATCATAAGATTTTAAGAGTCAACTCACAGTTTTGACAATCTTGCTTGTAAAGTCTAATTTATGAATGTTACTTTTTAACACTGAAATCAACTTATCCATGATATTTTTTTCTGAAAAAATTTGTAGTCAACTAGAAAAGACAGCTGAAATTAAATAATAATTAAAATTAAAATTAATAGGATTTAAAGTTTCTAAGAGTTTTAATAGTGTTAAAACTTCACAATATTAAGATAAGACTCTAGTTAAAGGAGGAATCATTGATGAATAAGGATCCTTAATGAACTAGTTTAATAGAATCCTTGTTTACTTCGAGTATTAGATTCCCAAAAATATTAAGATTTTCTTTAAGTAGTTTAATTTCTTGATTGTCTAGAACTTGAGGTCTATAAATAGGTTTATAATTAAAAGCATAATACATAAGTATAGAGGGATATGAAGAAAAACTATAAGTTGTATATTTTGAGAAAACGTATAATAAAAAAAATTATTCATCTTATTTTTCTTGTGTTTGTTGTTATAGATTAGTTACAACACCCTATCATTCTCTTCCAACAAGTGGTAGCAGAGCCTAGGTTTGATTATTGCAACAAGGGAAAATCAAATTTTCCACTTTAATATCCTAGGTTGATAAATGACAACTATAAAATTTGGTGTATTGGAGTAAAAGGTTGACTAGCTTTCCAAGGTGTATGAAAGGCAATTGAAAAAGGCTTCGAGGAGCTTATAGATAAAGTTATATTAAATTTAGCTTAAAGAGAGGTCGTGCAAAAGGCACGATAGAAGGATCAACAAATACTCACAATCATCCATTAATGTATGAATGATGCCACTTTTGAGATAGTGACCAATCCAATCATCGCCAATCAAGCATAGAAGATTTTGCAAGAATCAAATCAAGAACCTGACAATATGAGAAAGATACGTCTACAAAAAATAAATGGTAACTTTGAAAAGTTATATATACTTTAATCATATAATATTTCAAAATATTTTATAAGAATATTGATCATATATAATCAAATGAAGAGATATGGAGAAAAGATGGAAAAGACATGTATGTTATAGAAGATTCTATGATCATTGCAAAAGAAATTTCATTATGTGATAGTCGCGATAAATGAGTCGCAAAATATGAAAGTTATTTCAATACAAGTTCTCATGGAAAAATTACAAGATCATAAAAAATAAACCAATAAGATTCAAGAAGATATGAATACACAATCATTTTTTATTTTAAAAGAAAGATAGTTCTTAGATATTCCAAAAAAAGGTAGAGTACATGAACAAATAAGAGAAAGCAATCTTTACAAGAGAAGGTCGAGATCTTTATATGACAGCTCAAATTTCGTTCTTTTGTGTGGAAATTCAAGAAGTGGATGACGCTAATGAATAGAGAAAAGTAGTCACCTGCCAAAACCACAACCACTTCGTGATTTGTCTTGGTGCGAAGACTTGACCTCGCCAGACGTGGGGTGTAGCTATGACGGTGGCCTGTGGGCTCGTAAGGAATGGGTGTGGCTCACCTTAGAGCTGGTGGATGGTGCATTGAATGGCACCACCGTCCATGCATGGACCCTCTTGATTGATGGTTAGTCTTTCTACTACTGAAAGGCCTGCCAAAGCTACAGCCACTTCTCACTCAGACTCATGACCGACTACCATTAATAGTATTTTTTTTATGCGAGGACTACCATTAATAGAAAAAAAATTATGCGACAAACCCTTCCCAAGATATATATTACACGTAAATTGAATTATTAAAATCTCGGTTGTTTGAATTGATTATAAATGATGTATATCTTAATTTAAATTTAAAATTTATTATTCAGATTGTAAGCTATTTATCATCATATTATATCTATTGAGAATATTTAAATATGAATAAATAAATAAATTCATTTTTTCACAATTAATTATGTATTTCAGTGAGAATTTTAAACAGTAAAATATATATTCTTTCTATTATGATTCAAAATTCGAATTAAAACATGAAAATTTCTTAATTATGCTCCAAATAGGCTCACGAGGTAGATTTCTATTATATTCATTGTCAATTATTAGAATTTTAGATATTCTTATTTTATTCATTGATTATCTATTATTTAAATACTATTGTTTATTTGTGTCCATTAAAATACTTTCTTTTAATTGTTACTTTCTCACAAAATTGCTTTAATTAAAGTTATTATAAGAAAACACGATTAAGTTGTTTTTCTTTATTTCTCCCTGATTGAAACAGTATTAATTAATTTAAGCATGGAATCACATGTAAAACCTGACTGTCTTGTATGCAACAACTCAATCAAGAAATTCAATCTCCCCGGAATGTAAGAAATTAATGTAAAAGAAATGTGATAGACCCTTAGATCATCACGGAGGCAAGCAGATGATGTCATCTACATGACAAGAAATGTTTTGGCAGAAAGCCCCACTTGTGTTTGAAACTTCCAAACTTGTCATCCTCAACTTGAGCAATTTGTATGCAACTTGGAGGTGTGGTTTATCGGTGGAAAAGCTGTGGCTGTGGTTTTGAAAAAAATATAAATTATAATGACTGAAAATAATACATGAAAAACATTAAGATATTAACTCTTTAAATATACTTTGAAAAGTCATGGTCATTGCTAGAAAACACAACAACGTGCAGCACGGGCACTTACTGAAATTTGATAGCCATTAGTGCTGACAAGGGCTACCAAGCATCTTGGTCATCTTCCACAGCAACGAAACAAGCTGGTTATATTCTAAATGGCACTTACGTGTCTTCTATTGTGACCTCGAACTCATCCTATTCCGACTTGATATCAATCTCTACCTTATCATCACTTATCATCAGTATACAATGACTGTTTTTTGAGAAGCTAGACTAGGTTTTGGCAACTCTACCTGTTGGGATAAATAATATCATGAGCCAGCAGGGTCTTGGCCCGGCTGTCAAGAAAGGCTTTTCATTTTCTCTCACCCTTGGTCAAAAAAGACTTTTTCATTTCTCTGTCAATTCTTGTCAGGCACGTTTGTTACCTCTGTGGTGTCTTACATACTCATTGGACCCGAGGATTAGTTGTGGTGTGCGCAAGTTGACCCGAATACCTCGATTATTAAAATAATAATAATAATATTATAATGCAAGATATAAATGGTTTGAGGGTTTTTTTTGACAATATGCTTAGTTGTGTAATGATGAATATGCTTTTTATAAGCAAAGATTTTAAGCTGGGTGGCTAAATTTGGGCGATAGAAACACTAAATGCTTTTATAAATCATAAATTCATAGATAGGTTAAGAACAAGATGACTATACTTCATTATTTTTCCAAAACAATTAGGGGATTCTTGATAATGGTTTTATTGCTACATTGAAGTATTTCTTTGAATTTTATACTCTACCTAGATATGTTAATTCTACTATGATAGCATAGGTGCTAAATATAGTAAGCATTGATAAAAAAAATCTTATAGGGGTTTCTAACCTAATAAAGAATACTATTTATCAAACTTTATTATTCTGCATTTTGTTATTTGATTGCATCACATCATTTTAAATGAAACATTACTTTTTAGTCTATTTGTTGTTTTGAAATAAACAAATATTTTTTTGAAAGTTATAAATTGGTGTTTATGATTGATTGAATATAACGACGGAAATGATCAAACTTCAATGTGTTCCATGCAAAATGCTAAGAGGCAAAACCCATATATCTCATAAAATTAACCTATTTACGGACTTCATGGTTTTATTCAAAACCCCAATGATTTTGATTTTAGCGGAGGTAAGTGATTTAAAAGACAAGTAAGAGGTAGTTTAGTTCTCTAATTATGTTTTTTTTGTATTGATAGAGGTTAATGGTGTTTAAAAGAGATGTAATAATTGGTCTAATTCTATATTGATGGTTGGTAGACATTAGTAATGGAGGTTAATGGTGTTTTAGAAAGAGATAAGAGTTAGTTTGGTGATGAGTTTATTTTTTAGAGGATGGTGGTTGGTATGAGCATATTTGCTTATATTGAAACATAAAAGGCTCGATTTTAACAATGGAGATTGTTGCTACCCAATTTTTGACCTACTTATTGTTAGGTTTCGGAAGAAAAAGAAAAAAATAGAAAAAAGACAAAAATCCAATAATATTTTGTTACAAGGGCAAAATTGAATAAATTGAGAATTTAATGGTCGATGGAGGTTTAAATCGTGTAAATTAAAAATCAAGGACCAGAACAAAAAAAGGAGCGTAATGCTAAGGTTACTCTCGAGATTTTAACGGGGATGCAACTGCATAAAAATTGAAAGTTTAAAGTCAATCGAAGGGTGCAATTAAAGTAGTAGCAAATCAAGGGACCAAATTGCATTTTTACCTTCCCATCATTTTCAAGCTTGCAGGCGTGCCTGCACTTTTCAGTCACCTGAATAGTGCCAGGCACGCCATTGCAGCTTACTGGGCGTTGCAGAGGCAGCAACCCTCGGCTGCACGCCATGGGCAGCCGAAGGGTTGCTTTCCTCTGCTATAAATATGCAGAAACAAGAGACAGAAGGGGGGGCGAAATTGAGAGAAAAAAGCGAGCATGGAGAAGGGAAAAATTGGGAAAGGCTGAGGGCTGAATTCACGTAGAGAAAGAGAAGAGAGGCAGAAATATACAGGGGAAGGAGAGAGCTGAAGAAAAAAAAACAAAAAACAGACAGTGAGAAAACGAAGAAAAAAACAGAGCAAAAAAAAAAGCAGAGAGAATACAGTTGAATTTTACGCAAAAATTTGAATCTTCATCTCTCTCGTGTCTGGTCCCTTTCTCTATCCCTCTACTGCGTTTTTTTTCTCTCGTTTGTTCCTCTCTCTCTTGTTTTGCAGGTCCCTGTCCCTCTCTAGAACCAGCATACCGGCGCCTCCTTCTCTCCTCCAACAGCCACCATTCAACCCCCCATATCCACCTCATCACCACCGGAAACAGCCCCCTCAACCCCATCAACTCATCCATAATCTCAGGCGAAGGCAGAGGCAATGTCCACATCACCACAGCACAGCTCCGGAACCTTCAGACGCAATTTCCGGCCACCACAGGCCACCATTTCCGACGCCACCATGACCAGAAGAACCACCTCGACGTTCTCTACCCAAAGGTGCTAACAGGTAAGTCATTCATCAAACTCCAAAATTCGGCATATCACTGTTCATCGTCCTTGCGTTTGCATGCGGGGAGTGAATTAATTCACTCCCCGCGTGGCTTGGCGGGCCGGGCCTTTGTGCCGATCCCGGTCCTTGAAGAAGGCTTCCAGCCTTTGGGCCGAAGCCCATACCAGATGGGTCTGGGCTGCCAGTCACCTGGGCTAGCAGCCCAGCCTGGAGACAAGGTGGGCTGGGCTGTCAGCCCAGCTCGAATTTAGGTGGGCTGACAGCCAGCCCACCGAAAAAAAATAAAAATAGAGAAAAGATACAAAAAATATGAAATTTGCAAAAAAAATATTTTTATTAAAGAAAAAACGTGTTATTTTCTTGCATACGGCCAATACACTAGCATATTTTAAAAATTCATTTTCTTTCAAAAATATATATTATCTCGGAGTTTGAAGAAAAAATGTATTTTAGCATGGATTTCACAAAGTAAAATGATTTTCTTGCATTTTTGGATTTTACAACATATTTGTAAAATCCAAAGGGTATTGGCCAATATTCCAAAAATATTAAAATCTTATTTTTTTGATTTATTATTCATCATCGATGTTTGGATAAATAAATCCTAAGGGGTCAATATCCAAAATATTCGATGGGGATAATATGCTGTTATTCACTGTCGGTGTTTGGATGAATAAATCCTAAGGGGTCAACATCCAAAATATTCGGCGGGGATAATATGTTGTTATTCACTATCGGTATTTGGATAAATAAATCTTAAGGGGTTAATATCCAAAATATTCAGCGGGGATAATACACTATAATCATTTAACCAATATATTTCTGAAAAATCAATAACATAGCAAATCATAAGCAAACAAAAACACCAAGCAGCTTACCTTAGGTAGGGCGTACTAGGGGTGCTAAAACCTTCCCTTTACGCAACCAGTCCCTTGCCTTAGAATCTTTGAAAGACCAGTTTTAGGTTTTCTAGTAACCATAATACTAGGTGGCGACTCCCTTTTCCACAAAAATAAAGATAATACCCCGGACATTGAATATTCCCCCGGCACGCGGGGAGGGTCGTCATGACGCCGCGCTCTCGCGATGGGGTGCGACAGAGATGATGGTTTTTAGTGATGGTTTTTATGTTTGTAGAAGTTTAGGGTGTTTGATAAAGATCTTAAGCAAGTTTTGTGATGAATTGTTTTTTTAGATATGACAGTTATTATAGCTAAGTGGGTCTTTTTTTAGGTTGATAGTGTTTGAAAGAGATGTAATAATTGGTCTAATTTTGTATTAATGGTTTTGGTATGGTATGCATTAGTAATGGAGGTTAATGGTGTTTTAGTAAGAGGTAAAAGTTAGTTTGGTGATGAAATTATGTTTTTAGAGGATGATGGTTGGTATGAGCGTATTTGCTTATATTGAAACATAAAGGCTTGATTTTAGCAATGGAGATGATGGTTTTTAGTGGTGGTTTTTATGTTGGTAGAAGTTTATGGTGTTTGATAAAGATTTTGAGCAGGTTTCGTGATGGATTGTTTTTTTTTTTAGATATAATAGTCATGATAGCTAAGTGGGTCTTTTTTGTGGTTTTATGGTTGATTTTATAAAGAAGACAATGGCTAATAGAAATGGAGGGCTAATAGGATGATTTACAGGTAGTGAAAGGAGATGATAACAATAAATGGTTGGCCTAATGGTTGTGATAAGGTTGTAAAAGACATTGTAAGAATTAAAAATAAAACAAATTTGCATTAATTCTTAGCCAAAGTAGCAACCTATGATTGTTTTATAGTTATTGTCGCACCCCAAAAAATAACGAGCGCGGCGTCGTGACGACTCTTCCCCGTGAGCGGGGGAATTAAATGTAGGAGGGATTCTTTATTTTCGTAAAAAAGGGGAGTCGCCACCTAGTATTATGGTTACTAGGAAACCTCAAAAATGGTCTTTCAGAGATTCTAGGGTAAGGGACTGGTTGCGTAAAGGGAAGGTTTTAGCACCCCTAGTACGCCCTACCTAAGGTAAGCTGCTTGACGTTTGGTTTGCTTATGATTTGATCTCTCAAAACATATGTTAAATAAATGGCAAATGGGATATTACTCCGTCGAATATTTTGGATATTAACCCTTTAGGATTTAATTATCCAAACACCGACAGTGAATAATAGCATATTATTCCCACCGAATATTTTGGATATTAACCCCTTTTGGATTTATTTATCCAAATACCGACAGTGAATAATAACATATCATTCCCGCCGAATATTTTGGATATTAACCCCTTTAGGATTTATTTATCCAAATACCGATAGTGAATAATAAATTATCATTCCCGCCGAATATTTTGGATATTAACCCTTTAGGATTTATTTATCCAAATACCGACAGTGAATAATAGTATATCATTCCCGCCGAATATTTTGGATATTAACCCTTAGAATTTATTTATCCAAATACCGACGGTGAATAATAAATTCCAAAAAAAGATTTTTATATTTTTTGACATATTGGCAAATATCCTTTGGATTTTACAAACATGTTGTAAAATCTCAAAATGCAAGAAATGATTTTTTTCTTTGCGAAATCCATGCTAAAACTCATTTTCTCTTCAAAACCCAAGATAATATATATTTTTTTTTCAACAAAAAAACAATTTTTAAAATATGCTAGTGTATTGGCCGTATGCAAGAAAACAACACATTTTTTCTTTAATAAAAATATTTTTTGGAAAATTTGTATTTTATATATTTTTTTTTCCGGTGGGCTGGCTGTCAGCCCACCTAAATTCGGGCTGGGTTGACAGCCCAACCCACCTTGCCTCCAGGCTGGGCTGCTAGCCCAGATGGCTGGCAGCCCAGACCCATCTGGGCTGGGCTTCCAGCCCAAACGCTGGAAGCCCCTCAGGGCCAGGCCGGGCACAAGGCCCGGCTCAACAAGCCCACGCGGGGAGTGAATTAATTCACTCCCCGGATGCAAAAACAGGGACGATGAATAGTAAAAAATGGAAATTTCGAGTGTGACGAAATGCGTACCTGTTTATACCGTTGGGTAGAGGATTCCGAGGTGGTTCTTTTGGTCGTGGTGGCGTCGGAGATGGTGGCCTGTGGTGGCCGGAATGGGCATCGGAACTGGCGGGCTGGTGGCGTCTGCGTCGGGCTGCTCTGTTTTTCTTCAACAGAGAAGGTGGCTGAGCTTCTGGGGATTTATGGCAGAGAAGATGGTGATGCTGGAGAGTAAATTGGTGGTCGACGGTGGTGAAGTGAAGTGGCTGGGATTGGTTGTCAAGTCTGTTAACCGAGAGGGAGAGAGGGACAGAGGTATGGTTTTAGAGAGAGATAGGTAGAGTAAAAACGAAGGGAAGATGCCCAGGAGAGTAGGAAAACAATTAACTCAAAAATTTTATGTCAATGGCTCTAAAATTTCTCTCTATTTCACTGCATGTTTTCACAAATTTCTCACGTAAGTCTCTCCTCTGTTTTCTGTTTTTTTCTCCTCCTACTCCTTTTCTTGTTATCTTTTTTTTTCCTCTAACTCACTGTGCAGGCTGCTATTTATAGCAGAGAAAAATCTAACCGTTTGGTCGAGATCACGTTTAAATGCAGTATCAAAACAGCTAAGCAAAATCATAAAAATTAGGAGATCACGCTGGAGACAAATTTGGGAAGAAAGATCACGATTGAAATTCTGATCTGCCTTGCTGTGATGGAGCTGAATTGGGAAGAAAATCAAATTGAAAAAGGAAGAAAAAAAAACGATTGACCTGCTGTAAAAATGCAAGGTAAACGGGACAATGCATGCTTAAAAAAAATATGCAGATTTCAAAATTTTTTAGGAAGGAAAGAAAAATATGATTTGGTCCTTTAAAATTTTTCTAAATGCACCAAAATGGATTTAAACTTTTTATGCAATTAAATCCCATCAAAAATTCAATTTCAACCTTGGCTTTGCGCGACTTTCTAAACTGGCCCCTGGCTCCTGATTTTCGCGATTTAACCTTCAATCGACCAATAAACTCTCAATTCGATCGATTTCGCCCTTGAACAAAAATCTATTTTTTTTTTGAAATATTTTTTTCGAAACATAAAAAATAAAGAGTCAAAAATTGGGTAGCAACAGATGCCCCCTCTTTACAATGCTTACGACTAAAGTCTAGTAAAAGACTTTAAATAGTAAGTGTTGTAAAGAAAAACAGAATGGAGGATATGGGTCTCATTTTCCTGGGTGACTGACCCGGTTAGTGGTTAGCAAGGTCTCATTTTTCTGGGTGACCGACCCGGTTAGAGGTTAGAAAGGTCTCATTTTTCTGGGTGACCGACCCGGTTAGTGGTTAGCAAGGTCTCATTTTTCTGGGTGACCGACCCGGTTAGAGGTTAGAAAGGTCTCATTTTTCTGGGTGACTGATCTCATTTCTCTGGGTGACCGACCCGGTTAGCGGTTAGAAAGGTCTCATTTCTCTGGGTGACCGACCCGGTTAGCGGTTAGAAAGGTCTCATTTCTCTGGGTGACCGACCCGGTTAGTGGTTAGAAAGGTCTCATTTTTCTGGGTGACCAACCCGGTTAGTGTGGCCTCATTTTTCTGGGTGACCGACCCGTGGTCTCATTTTTCTGGGTGACCGACCCGGTTAGTGGTTAGAAAGGTCTCATTTTTCTGGGTGACCGACCCGGTTAGCATGGCCTCATTTTTCTGGGTGACCGACCCGTGGTCTCATTTTTCTGGGTGACCGACCCGGCTAGCGTGGTCTCATTTTTCTGGGTGACCGACCCGGCTAGCGTGGTCTCATTTTTCTGGGTGACCGACCCGTGGTCTCATTTTTCTGGGTGACCGACCCGGCTAGCGTGGCCTCATTTTTCTGGGTGACCGACCCGTGGTCTCATTTTTCTGGGTGACCGACCCGGCTAGCGTGGCCTCATTTTTCTGGGTGACCGACCCGTGGTCTCATTTTTCTGGGTGACCGACCCGGCTAGCGTGGCCTCATTTTTCTGGGTGACCGACCCGGCTAGCATGGCCTCATTTTTCTGGGTGACCGACCCGTGGCCTCATTTTTCTGGGTGACCGACCCGTGGTCTCATTTTTCTGGGTGACTGACCCGGCTGACATGGTCTCATTTTTCTGGGTGACCGACCCTGATTAGATATGATAGTGACGAGTGATCCACCCGGGTCTCGTTATGATGGGTGACCTGCTCGAGTGTAAGATGAAGGCGGTTTTGTTGTCACAAGTGACTTTGAGGAACGAAACAGCACCAGTCCTCAATTCATATTTTCTTCTGTGGTTTCGTTCACTTGAGATTCTGCTTCTCTCTTTTGGACACAAGGTCGCCTTTCTCTGATGTTCCATTATCACGAGATATCTTTGCTTAATCTCCAAAGCTTTGCAGGCTTCTCTGATTGGATGGCTCATTCAAGTTTGTCATAAATCATTCATCCACTCAATGCAAGCGCATTGCTTATCATGTGCTATCTGCGATGATCTTTGCTTTTATCCAAATCTAACCATGCCCCCAAGTGTGGGGTTGCTTGATTTTCCATTTAGCGCAGAGTTCTATTATTCTTCTTCTTTTGAAGTTCTGAGCATTATCAGTTATGATCTTTTCTAGTGGTCCGTATCAAACAAATTTCTTTAACACCTTTTGCGTTACATGAGCAAATGACCCAGCTTCTACCCATCTTGTGAAGTAGTCGATAGCCACGAGAATAAACCTATGATCATTACTGGCTTTTGGTTGATATACCCAATCACATCAATTCCCCACAGTGCAAAAGGCCACGGAGATATCAAGTTAAACATAAGAGCCAGAGGGGCATTGATTTTGTCACCACGGACTTGACACTTATGACACTTGCGGACATAGTCGATGCAATCCTTCTCTAACGTCCTCCAGAAATAAACATTTCTTTGCTTTTTTCTAGCCATCATATGCCCATTAGTATGGGTTGAGCGGATCCCTTCATGGACTTCTCGCAACGCGTTTCTGGCTTCAACTCCATCTAGGCATCTCAGCAAAGTACCGTCAGATGACCTTTTATACAAAACCTCCCCATCAAGGTAAAAATCCATCGTTAACCTCCTCAAGGTTTCCTTCTCTTCTTGGATGCCCCCAGGGGATAAGCTTGGTTTTGGATGAAATTCTTGATATCGTAGTACCAAGGGTTTCCATCTATTTCTCCTTCAATTGAGCAGCATCCACAATGATCAGTCACACTTGTAGCATTTCTGTATTTTCAAGAACTATGCTGTTTTGCCTTGAGGGTCTATAACAATGAATCACCACACGTAAACCAAACTTATCCAATCCATGATTTACCTTGATATTCAAGATCAAGCCGACCTTCTTTCCATAAACTTTCTGGGATGATAAAATAGGTTCCGCTAACATCTCAAAAACAGAATCCGACTTCATACCATACTGGGATCACACAAATTTTCACCTTTACTGTGGTGCTGATGGATCTAATTTTGCAATGAACCTTTTTGAGGCTACCGCAGACCTTTTATTGTCTTGGGAGGTCTGATTCCAACACTTACAACAGAGGTTGGAGGAGGCCTTTTGGAAGACGTAGATTTCGTTGATGGTTCTGTCTTCTTGGAGGAAATGAGCAGTGAGTTTAGAATGGCCTCAATAGCTTCACGTTGTTGTTTCCTCTTTGTAATCATATCTAAACAAGCACCTACAGGAGCTACACCAGATCTCTGATAAACAGTCGTGATTATGGGGTTGCGTGTAGCTTCCACCTCCTTCAACTTCTTCTCATAATCTTCATTCTTAGCGATTTGATTATCATCTAACCACTCGTCAGCCTCCTTAACGGCTGTCTCAATCTCCTTCTCATCAGCCTGTAACTTGTCTGCCCGTTTATCTTTGTCGTTGACCTGGTTCTTCATGTTGTAAACATAGGTCTCCAAGATGTTACGCGCGTCAATCTTCTCCTTAACCTTCCTATCTTCCTCTGCAAACTCCTCAGCTTCCTGAACCATCTGTTCAATCTCTTCCTGACTCAGCCTGCCCTTGTCGTTCGTAATTGTAATCTTCTCTGATTTTCCTGACGCCTTGTCTTCAACCTTGACGATACCGTTGGCATCAACCTCGAATGTCACTTCCATCTTGGAGCTGGAACAATTCCAGATAAATCGAATTTCCCAAGCGACCTACAATCCTTTGTGAGACTCCTTTCACCCTCAAACGCATGAATGGTGACAGTAGTTTGCTGATCCTAGTAAGTGGTGAAGGTTTGAGACTTCTTGGTTGGTATGACACTGTTTCTTGGGATCAACTTGGTCATCACCCCACCACCAGTTTCAATTCCAAAGTAAGAGGTGCCACATCCAGCAGAAGTATATCTTTGGTTTCATCACCACCCTCTCCACTTAAAATGCCTCCTTGAATGGCAACGCCGTAAGCAACAACCTCGTCAGGGTTCACACCCTTGTTGGGTTCCTTGCCATTGAAATAATCCTTGAGAAGCTGTTGAACCTTGGGAATTCTAGTGCTTCCACCAACAAGACAATTTCATCAATCTACTGTTTCTCCAATCCAGCATCCTCCATGGCCTTCTTAACTGGCCCCATGGTCTTTCTGAAGAGGTCATTGTTCAACTCTTTGAACCTGGCTCTGGTGAGTGGTTCGAAGAAATCGACACCGCCGAAGAGCGACTCAATCTCCACACGAACCTGATGTTGGCTACTCAAACTCTCTTAGCACGCTCACATTCTCTCCTTAGCTTTCCAAGAGCTCTGTTATCCTTGCTGACATCCTTCCCATGCTTCTTCTTTATCATCTTAATAAAGTACTCCATGATTCTCTGATCAAAATCCTCTCCTCCCAGATGAGTATCTCCGTTGGTTGTCAACACTTCAAAGACACCATTATCAATGGTCAAGATACTAACATCGAATGTACCACCACCACGGTCAAATACAAGAATGTTCTTTTCACCACCCTTTTTGTCCAAACAAGAAGCAATCCTAGCAACTTTCACACCGGCAATAACACTGGCATCCTTACTAGCCTGCCTTTGAGTATCATTGGAGTAAGACTCTTCCTATAAGTCTTTTGACATCAAAGATGGTCTTCTCAGGATTCGCAGCCGCCTGATTCTTTGCAGCTTTACCAATCATTCTCTCACTACCGTGAATGCCACCCACGATGGTGTAATCCGGTTACCTTGATCATTGGCTATGATTTCAACATGACCATTTTTGTAAACACCAACACAAGAATACCTTGATCTGGAACTTCTCTCCCTCGGCTAGCTTCCAAATACATGTACGGGCAGTAACTTTCTCCAGAGCATAGATGGTTAATTGCAGCGGTTCTTCATCCTTTCTTCCAGGTATCGTGGGTCCTAAATGTTTCTCGGTCGACGATGCGTGCACAAATGCATGAGAAGTGCATGATATAATGTGTGATTATGATAAAAATGCTTTGTATAATGGGTATGTATGCATTTCCCTTGTGAACGATTGATAGCCACCACCTCATGAACATAGGGTTTCTGGTCACATTGCTTTGCTATGAGTACTGCCTTTCGAGTCGATGCTTGAGTCATACTCACCAAGAGGCAGATTTTATAAAAGAGATGGGTCAACGCCCTTTTCATTAATGCTTGATAAGTTACTACATTTTTGAAAATATGGAGAAAAAATTAATCTACTTCTCTTCGGCCAAAGGTAGGAAGGCAAAACCGTGATTCTCGATTTTCTCCAAAAAGGTGTCAGTCTCAGCTAGACTTCGGCGATAGCGGATGATATCTCTTCCAACATTTCGTGCATTGATTCTAATGACCCGAGCATGCCCAGCAGCTTTATCCATTTGTTCATCCATCTTGGTCATCTTCTCTATAAGCAATATATTGGTTCTGTTTAACGAAGTATTGTTGGTATCGATTTGATCCTTGTGTTTTTCCATTATGGCTAGTTTCTCATCCAGATGCTTCACCTTTTCTCTCTCCTTATCGAGCTTTGTTCTCAGAGTTTTTATCTCCTCTCCCTTAACTGCTAACTCTGCTTCAATGGCTTCATCTTTCTCGAACCCTATCGAACGACTTTCCGACATTACATACTTCTTATACAAATCTTCATACTTTTCAATTCTATCCATCAGCTCGCACTGAACTTCTGCAAATTTCTCTTGGCAATATTCTATGATCTTTTGGCATTCATTATGTTCAGTCTTCAATGTGCCGAGCTCGGAGCAACTTTGCATCCACTTCAGACTCATCTCCGTTAATTCTTTCTCCATTCCCAACCTAACATTCTTCTCCTCACCCAACTTTAACTCGAGCTTGGTTAATCTCACATCTTTAGACTGTATTTGCTCATCTAAAAATGCTCTCCTCTTATCACCCTCCGACACCATTTCTTCCAATGCTGCCTTGTCTTTTCTGCTTTTGCTTAATTCTATCTGGAGTTTTTCTATCTGTCTTCTCAATTCCTCTTCATTGCCAACCCTTTTTCTCTTAATAGGCTTTTCTTCAATTTGAGAGGGCTTGACTTCTTTATTAATCCCGGTTGAAGCAGCTAAGTCTCTCCATCTTGCATACCCTTCACTTGCACTAGGATCTCCCATACCTTTTATTTCCACCAAGACGAGATGCCTCCAATCTTGTTTGATAATCCGCAAGACCTCTCGTGAAACGGGATCCTTGATCCAACCAAAGAACTGAGCAATTCCCATGGTCCTCGGAACAAATTGCATGCCCCCATGCTGCCTTACCACAAGGGCGGGAGCATAACTCACGTAGCCGGTAATCCCTACCAATGGAACCCAGCATCTTTGCCCGCAACTCATTAGGACATCCACTGCTTTGACCCAAGGAGCTCTCCATTTGAAACCGCTACTGGGTAAAACTTTTAGCTTTTCTACCCAACCTTGGTTGTCTAGATCTCCCCATTCTTCTTCCTCTACTATCCTCAATGGTTTTTGGTTGAACCACCAAAAATTATTAAAGACAGGTTTTTTGGTTTCAATGTGACTAACCATCCAGATATATAACAGCTGCGTGCAACATCTCACTGCTCCTTTCCCGGCTCTTCGACAATGGTTAAGCGTTATGATGGTTTCAGCCAAAATAGAGGCCACTGGGTTGATTTGTGTATTCTCATATTCCACATAAGCAGCAGCAGCTTCCAAGCTTACTATACCTGCTCGACTTGGGAATAACACAAGGCCAAATATGCCTAAGGCAATTAATCTTTCTTTCTCTGATCCAGACTTCTATTCTAGCTCCAACTCCAACGTCTTCCATCTCAGACCAGCAGCCTTCTTTTCTAAAAACCTTTCCAAGTTGGGGATCCTGAGCAGCTTCGACAATTCAGGAATGATTCTGTCATATCTCAAAGGGAAATAAATTCTGTATAGATCATTCGGAAACTCAGTCAACATCCCGTATTCTTCCATAGTAGGACATAGGTCTATGCTCCCAAAAGAGAAACAACGATAGTCAGGATCCCAGAAATGAACTAGAGCTCGCACCGCTGGGCTTAAAACTTCTACCTTCGCAATCTCCATCAGGCGTCCATATTTTCTAAAAAATATGTCCTTATCCACATCCTGAAAATGGGTCGTTAACTTGTTCACCTCATTTATAATACAATCTAGATTCCTGATTGGTGATAGTCTCATAGCACCGCTTTTAAGGCAGTCTCCTTCAGTCAATTGTGACAATTCAGAACTTCTCCCATATTCCATGATGGAAAGTTTAGTGGTGGTGGCCATTTCGTTCACAAGACCTTTAAGTCAAAATGCTATTTTAGGGTTTTTCTTGTTATGCAAAAAGATATTATGGAGCATACATCCTAACGATAGGTTCTAGTTCCTTTACGTGAGACATAGGGTAAGTTTACTACTTGGTCTCTAAAGAGGGTCTCTTGCTGTCCCAGTGATCACCCTCGTAAAGGCGATATGGGGGTTTAGCAGATAGTGGGATGGCTCGTATACCAATCACTACCAGTCTAAACACTCAGCAAAGAGTTAGGGTTTACACAAACTTCAACCTTGACTCAAGTCATAGGTAAGCTGCTAGTCCCCCACTTAACTTAAAGTTTAGTGTGTGCTCTCAAAATAATAAAAGTGATGCATGACAAGGTATATTATGATGACAGAATATGTAAAGATGCATGCTAAAGCTTCTAAAAAAAATATAAATCACATAGCAACATGAAAAACAATAACATATTATAAACAAACAAAACTATCAAGCCTAGTCCATAAGTCCCCAGCGGAGTCGCCATTCTGTCGCACCCAAAAAAAAACGTGAGCGCGGCGTCGTGACGACTCTTCCCCGTGTACGGGGAAATAACATGTGTCGGGGGGGGATTATCTATTTTTGTAAAAAAAAGGGAGTCGCCACCTAGTATTATGGCTACTAGGAAACCCAAAACTGGTCTTTCAGAGATTCTAGGGTAAGGGACTGGTTGCGTAAAGGGAAGGTTTTAGCACCCCTAGTACGCCCTACCTAAGGTAGGCTGCTTGACGTTTTAGTTTGCTTATGATTTGATCTCTCAAACATATGTTAAATAAATGGCAAATGGGATATTACTCCGCCGAATATTTTGGATATTAACCCTTTAGGATTTAATTATCCAAACACCGACAGTGAATAATAGCATATTATTCCCACCGAATATTTTGGATATTAACCCCTTTTAGATTTATTTATCCAAATACCGACAGTGAATAATACCATATCATTCCCGCCGAATATTTTGAATATTAACCCCTTTAGGATTTATTTATCCAAATACCGATAGTGAATAATAAATTATCATTCCCGCCGAATATTTTGGATATTAACCCTTTAGGATTTATTTATCCGAATACCGACAGTAATAATAGTATATCATTCCCGCCGAATATTTTGGATATTAACCCTTAGAATTTATTTATCCAAATATCGACGGTGAATAATAGTATATCATTCCCGCCGAATATTTTGGATATTAACCCTTAGAATTTATTTATCCAAATACCGACGGTGAATAATAAATTCCAAAAAAAGATTTTTATATTTTTTGACATATTGGCAAATATCCTTTGGATTTTACAAACATGTTGTAAAATCTCAAAATGCAAGAAATGATTTTTTTCTTTGCGAAATCCATGCTAAAACTCATTTTCTCTTAAAAACCCAAGATAATATATATTTTTCAAAAGAAAGACAATTTTTAAAATATGCTAGTGTATTGGCCGTATGCAAGAAAACAACACATTTTTTCTTTAATAAAAATATTTTTTTTGGAAAAAATTGTATTTTTGTATTTTTGTATTTTTTTTATATTTTATATATATGCTGGGCTGTCAGCCCGCCTGTGGGCTGGGCTGCAGCCAGACGGGCTGAGAGCCCATCCTTCTCTCGGGCTGGACTTCCAGCTGAGGCGGGCTGGAGGCCCAGTCCCTTTAGTGGCCGGGCCGAGTGCCAAACCCGGCCCAACCCGACCCGACCCGGGGAGTGAATGAATTCACTCCCCCCGCATGCAAAAACGAAGAAGACAAACAGTAACAAGGTGATTTTTCGAGTGTGATGAAAAGCTTACCTGTTAACACCTTTGGGTAGAGGACGTCGAGGTGATTCTTCTGGTCGTTGCGTCGTCGGAGATGGTGGCCTGTGGTGGCTGGAATGAGCGTCTGAAGCTGGTCGGTGCAACTGCCTCCGTCGACTCTGCTGCTGCTGCTGCTTCTCGGAGAAGATGACTGGGCTGAGGGGTTTGAGAGGAAGCTGACTGTGGTGATGAGGTAGCTCTTGGTGGCTGAAAGTGGTGGCCGGAGTTGCTGAGCCGAGAGGGAGAGAGAGAGGGAGCCCTCTGGTTTTAGAGAGAGAAGGCGGTCGAACGACCGAGAGAGAAGAGAAAAAAAGAAAAGGAAAAAGAGCTGTTGACCTGGGCTGATTGAAACAAAAATGCTTGGGATTTTTTTTTTCGTGCTTTCCTTTTCACTCCAATGTCTTCATTACTCTCTGTAAATCCTCTGTTTCTCCTTTTTTTTTTTGTTCTTCGTCAATCTCCTCTCAGTCCTCCCTCTCGTTTTTTCTTCTTATTTTCTCCCTGGTCTTCTGTGCGAGCTGCTATTTAGCAGAGAGGACTCGCCCTGTTAAGGCAAATAAATCAGAGAATTAAGGAGAAATGGAGGAGAATCAGGGAGAAGATTTTTCGGAGATAAATTTGGGAAGAAGATCGCGATTTATATAGGAAGAATTTGAATGATCTGCTGTGACTGATGGGAATGCAACGGGAAGAAAATCACTACTGAAATGGGAAGAAAATTTGATTGATCTGTTGATCCAATCTTGCCTGAAAAACACAATGCACGCCGAAACAGTGATGCTTATTTTTTAATGCAGATTTCAAAAAATCAAAAGAAAGTAAAAATATGATTTGGTCCTTTAAAAATTCTTTAAAACTTGATTTTATGCAATTATCCCATCAAAAATTCAATTTGGTCCTTGGCTTCGCGCGATCTTCTAAACTGGCCCTTGGCTCCTGATTTTCGCGATTTAAACCTCAATCGGCCATGAAACTCCAAATTGCTCGATTTTGCCCTTGAACCCAAAATCTATTTTTAAAATACTTTTTTTTTCGAAACATAAAAAAATAAAGAGTCAAAAATTGGGTAGCAACAGTTATGAATAAAAAAAGCATATACAATATGTACTCAAGGTTATATACTATATTGTCATGTTTACCAGTTGTTTTGGCTAACAAGTTTACTTGCATATAAATCAATGTTCTTGTTTGCTTTAAGGATCAATTATTACTTTTATTATAGTTTTCATAATATAGTATAATATTATGGTTGTTATTAATAACTGGTGTTGATTAAATCCATGATTTATGTTCTTATGAATTGGCTAATTATATTGACATGATGGTGAGAAAAGGTTTTGAATAGAACATAAGTGCTACTACTTAAGTAGTAGTGTCAACAAGTCTATTATACATTTATATGTTGATAATGAAAAGAAACTCATATGTTATTGATCAAGGCTAATCCAATAGAATTTGCGAAGTTAGTATCGTGTCTTCTAAAGGCTTTATATTTAACAAGATTATTGTTAAACAAAAGATCGATCTCAACATATATGTCATGTTTTTTTATCAGTATTTAATATTTGTATTAAGTTACTAAGATTTTTTTTCATTAATGAAAATGTATTCAATGAAATGATTTTTAGGTTATAGATATTGAAATTGCTTATAGGAGTTTAACATCGATGATTAAATGTTTGATAGAAGAACAGTTGTTTCAATGAAATCAACTTTAAGATCATCTTAAATGGATGAGCATGATTAAGGTTATATGGGGAAAGTTTAAGATAATAACATAAATAATCTTTACTTTTTGTTAATATATAATTTTTAAAAATTTTAAAACTAATTAGTCTATGAAATTAATTATGAGAAAATATTTTACTAGGATGCAAAACACTAAGGGGAGGCTGGTATAGTCTATGAAAATCATAATTTCATTTGATAATAAGTGGTAACATGTCATATTTAATTTTTTTCCCAATGAATTTCTAAACTAGGTTGTGTAATTTGTGGCACAAGACCTATAGTTATACAAAGAGTAGAGTCAAGTTTGATGACATTATATTTTAAAAACATTATAGACCAACCAATATCATGCAAATTGATTGGGAAACATTTCAATGATTTATGGCATGAGATAGTTTTAAAAGGTGCTTACCATCCATGTCTCAAAACAAAAGCAAAAAGATTTATGGTTCCATAAGAAAACTTATTGATTAATTGCTTCTTTTTATGAATCATGGATAACAGTCAGTAATACCTCTTTACATATTATAAGTATTTTTCTTCAAATGTAAATTCAGAGTTTATTTGTGAGGATTTTTAACAAAGGATTTATTTTTTAGTCTAAATATCTTGGTTTTGAACCAACTCATATGGAATTATATGTGGAAACACATATGAGAAAAAAACAAGGTAAAAAAGTTACAGTAGTTTGTCGATAACAAAGCCAAAATGTTCGTTGCATGTAATTTTTAAAGTTTATAATAGGTTTGACTCTTTTTTTAGATTTTTTTACTTGGATTTTAAAACTTGACTTTTTTAAAAAAATATATAAGACCAACAAGCATGTGAAATACAAGGAGAATACTTCAACTCATCTGAAACTCGATCCTTAGTTATTGTTGGAGGTTAGAGCTATTGGTGAACTTGATAGAGGTCATGTTTATGACTATAACTTAAGATATAATGATGGACTATGATTTTTTGATTGTAGGCAACCCCAACCCAACCCAAGCTAGGCATCACTTATTGTTCAAAAATTGGTATAATAACAAGTTGATGAATGATTGTATGTTCTAATGGTCTATCTTAGATCTTAGACCTTCTGGTTCTAGATTTTTTCCTCCCTCTTTTCTATCTTTTTAGAAAAAAAATTTGTAAAGAAGATATTTTGCATTAACTGTTATATTTTTATTACAAAATTTTATTGTTCAAATTTGCTATTTGTTGTGATTATAGGTTAAAGAGGTGCAACAAAGATTATAATAAATGAACATGAAAAAAATTACTAACAGATATCCAAACCACTTTTTTTAGATTTTTATAAAATATTTTCAAGCTTCTACAATATCTAACATACCATTATAATGGTAATTCCATTGGTGATATTCAAGTCATGGTCTTCAATATTATTGATGATATATATTGTTGATAATTATTATAACAATAAATGTTTCAATGAACATAAAACATGTCGCTATTATTTTAGCATAAAATGTTCATCAACAATTTCATCTGTATAATAAGCTCTCGATGAAATTTCCAACTAAAATAAGATCCTCAACAAGAAAATATTATTTCATTAGAAAAATTGTCAGTAATTAAATTCAAACAGACATCAAACATTATGACCACAAATATTCAATTTATGTTTAGCAATTTTATAAGGTATATATATATATATATATATATATATATATATATATAACTTTTTACTATATAAACAACAAGAAAATAGATTATTTATTTTGTAAATGTAGGATAAAAGATTTCAAGTTTTCACAAAACATATTAACTAAAGGTTATTTGAAAATAGATTTTTATCCATCCATAATTTATTTCAATTATACTAATATTCCATATTAAGTTACTTCTATTGAAAAATAATCTCTAATAATATTTAACTCTAAAATTATGTAAACCAACATTTAAATTGTTTATTTGTGTGCTCATTTAACATGCTTATTATTATAACCTATTTTGAGTTATTCTCTAAATTCACCCAAAATAAAAATAAAAATAGAAAAAGTACAAAATAAATGGGACTTAATTGGGAGCCTGATTGTACTCTTTTATGCCAAAGACAAAAGAAATAATGCAGATTCATCATCAAAATAAATAATTATTTGGCAAATGTACATAAAAATTAAGTTCAATGACATAAAGAAATTTTTAATAGGTCGGTTGGATTTAATCATGTGCTCAAGTAAGAGTTTGATTATGTTTAAGAATTAGTCTAGTTTCAATTAAATAGTTTAATTGGATGTAATAACTTAATTATACTTTAAAATGACCAAATTAGTTTTATAAGAGACTTAATCGGTGAAAATTAAATTTGAGAGCCTAGTTTGAGCTTAATTGAAAAGATAAGAATTTTAGAAAACCAAATTTACTTTTTACAAAGTCAATTGGTTGAAGTCTGAGGCAAAATTGTAAGATAATTAAAAGTTTAGTGTCAATTAAGAGAGTTATATTGAATATATTGAAGATCTTCGCAGACAATGACTAATATTTAAAAGGTGTTAACCTATGAGAATCTGTTTGACCAAAATTAAAGGTGAAATCAAAGAAAATGGAGGATTAAATTGCATAAATCCAAGACTAAGAATAAAAAAACATGTAGATCCTAGGTTAACATTGTTGTTCGGCAGGGGTAAAATTGCATAAAATTGGAAGTTTATAGTAAATTAGAGGTGCAATAGAAATGAATTAAAAGTTAAATGGCCAAATTGAACTTGGACCAAAATCCGAAAAATGATGTTGTTTTAAAGAAGAATAAGAAAAAAATGACCTAAACGACGTGTTGTTTGATTACTATTCATTGTCTTCTTTCCAGGGTTGAAAAGTCAATTTGAGTTAGTACTTTTCAGAAGCATTTAATTCTTCATCTCTTCCTCAAATTTCACCAAAAATACACTAAAATAATGGCCTTACATTGTACTACACTCTAATATAATCTATTTTGGTTGATTGACACAATAACCATCATGAGACCACCTCAAAGTGGTCAACTCAAGCAATCTTTCATTGCCAAATTTAAGAGTTTATAATATCAACTTTGAGCCAATAATTGAGATCCTTCTAGGCTGAATCAAGAGCAATAATGTTTTTACCAATAAAGACAAGATTGCCTTCTTTCACCACCTATAAATATAGATGGATTTCATGCTCTGAGTATCAACATATTAGAGCACAAAATTGGCAAAAAACTACCTAACTCAACTTTTTTTCTTGCAACCCAACCTTTTTCTCCCATTTTCAACAGCGCCACCATCTCAGGTCATTGTGCCTCTCCCTACAACAACAAACTCTATACCTCCATACAAGGTATCTCCCTTCCCCATTATTTCTCCTCTTTTCCACCTCCCATATGCATTGCATGCAAAATTTGCAAGTAATGGTAAGATAATTAACTTTAACAAATAGGTTGTACTTGTTTCAACCCAACCCAAATAATTAGGTCGGATCTAACCCAACCCATTTAAAAAAACAAAAGGCTAGGTTTGTAGGGGTTTAAGCAGCCCAACCTAACATGGCAAAGTCCAACCCAGTTAAATGGTCCAACTCAACTTATATGATATAATGATATTACTATAATAATATTAAATAAATCCTAAAATTTTTGAAAGGACATTTCAAAAAAATGTATGATTTTCTCGTATATTTTACCAATAATTTTGCACAATACCAAATTGTAAACTTGCACTATAAGTTATGAACCTCATATTAATAATAGCCAATTTTATTTGAAACTTCAAAAAATAATAAAAATAATATTTTTGAGGCTTTTTTCTAAAATATTTGTAATTTTATAACATTTTTCCTATCACTTTTGTTCAATATCGGGGCATGCACTTACAATTTAAGATACAAACTCAATACAAAATATATGATTTTTTCCAAAAACAAATTTAAAAAAAATATAATAAAAAAAACTTATTTCATAAACAATTTATTTTATTTTATTTCATGTATATAACCAAATCCTAAATTTTTTTCAAACATGTTCTCATAATTGTTTTTTACATATTTCTCATGTTTTAATGCAAAAAATAGAAATTTATAATTATCCGTTAGGGTTTAGCCTAAATATCAAAAAACCCTTCTTTAATCATTTTGTTCACTTTGCATTTTAAGTGTCAGGATTTAACTATAGATTTTAATATTTATAGATGTAAAACTACAATATAGAGTGAACTTTAGCTATAAAAAATACAAAAACATGAACACAATACTAAAATCCAGGCTTTAAAACGATTAGATTTTGATTCAATAAAATAGAAACTCTTTCACTAAAAGAAATCTACCTTGAATTTTAAAAGAGAAAATTGAGCTAGAAAAATAATGAACACGTAATGCCATGATCTTTCAAATAGGAACGAAGCATACTCAACATAAAGGGAGCCAAGCAGCCAAAGATAACCTTTACAATGCTAGACATTCCAGCTCTACTTTCAATGCTAGAAAAAGGCAAGTCCAATGCAGTATTTTCCATGAGATGTAACATTTTTTATACAATGAAGAAGTATAAACACACTGCGAATAACCCAGGTGCCTATGTAATGATTGTATGCCACAAAACCCGGAACACAACTGGATGAGCATAATAAGGGAGATAAGTCCATGAACTTGACCAGAATGAAGACAGGAGTAATCGATCTTCAAAACTCTCCATGATGATTTACACTTGCTAGCTCCTCCTTCATCACTAGCAATCAGTCTTTCTAGCAAGATAAAGAAACGGACTCAAAAGAGGCAACTGTTGTTGAAGGTGGATTTAAAAGGTGCATTCATCATGAAATACTACCAACCAAAGACTGGATCATAACCAAGCCATTCAACAACAATGTCCAAGGGAAATTACGGGCCAGGCTGTAGAACATAGGTATAACATGGACAAGCAACCAAAAATTTAGAAAAGAAAGTCCTGGAGGATGCAAAAGTGAGCTGAAAACGAAGAACCTAAAGGCAACCTCAAATCCAAGAGGAGCAAAGGGGGCAAAGAACCAAAAGATGCAAAATTCTCAAAATTTATTTGCCAATCAAACTTTGAACGGCATGGATTCAAGTAATTATATTGCACAAGTTAAACAACAAATCTGTCCAACCGTAGAACAGCAGACAATAACTAAAATGCTACAAAGGCATAAAAGAAGGCAGCATAGTAGTTTTGTACGGAGTAATTCAATTGTTATCTTAATAGTTCCACAGCATCGTTTGTCATTTAAAATTAAATCAACATGAAGACAAACTTTTGTTTGCATTGAAAATAGTAACATGTTATTTGGTATATATTTAGTCACAGCTACGCAGAATTAATTAGCAATACAACTAGATAAAAACGCGCCCAAGCAAAAATCAGTAGCTCTAAAACGGGATAAAGGGACATATAAGACAAGATGAATCAATCTGAATTCAACCAAAGGAAGCAAACACCTAACTGGAAACACAATCAAGTTTCCACAACACTAAAATAGAACTTCAAAGATAACACACTAACAATTAGCATCAAATGTAATACACCAAAAGATGAATATCAATTCACCTCAAACTTTTAAAAGCTGCATTTTGTTTGAAAACGCGATAGCAATCCAATCAGGCAGTGCAGCGGACCATTGAAGCTGGTTAATTTCAGAAGCAGCATAGCACATAGACATTGGATCAATCCCATTAGGCCCAGCCACAGTAGGTAACTCCCAAATAAGTGCCTGTGAATCATCACCGGCAGAACATATATGCCTACTACTCTGCGGAGCCCAAGAAATAGCATTCACACTCGCCATATGCCTCTCCAACTCAGCAACAGGGACTGTTGGAGACCTAATATCCAAGATCACAACTTTATTACTATCCATCAAAATTGTAGCCATATACCTCAAATCCTGTTTGTTCCAAGCCAATCTCAACAAGGGTGTATCAGGTCTAGGACTCTCATATATAATAGTAGAATGTTCTTTATCTCTTAAATCAAAAATCCTAACTGACCCATCAGCAGAAACTGAAGCAAAAACCCTTGCTTCTCCCCAAGCAATATCATGAACCTCTTTATCATGAGCTATAAGTTGTGTTTCAACGGCACCCTTTTCAATATCCCAAATAGTACAAGTTGTATCAATACTACAAGTACCAATTCGCTTAGGCTCAATATCATTCCAATCAAAAGAAGTTAAAGGGGCACAAAACTCACTTGTCTTACTATTGTTAAGCACCAAAACAGGCTCAACAGAAGCAGCGTCTCTAACTTCCCACAATCGAAGATAGTCACCAGAAGAGGCTAAGAGGTCATTGGACTTGTGAAGAGATGGCGGGCTAAACATGAGCTTTGTGGGTGGATAAGGGTGCTCAACAGAGAGATTTTGGTGGGTTTTGATTGAGAGGGCTTCAGAGTCAAAAGAGACAATGTCTATACGGTTGTTGTAGTCTTCAATGAAGCTACCTAAGGCAATCCGCTGGCATTGGCTTGGGCGAGATGCGGTTGAAGAGATTGCCATGGCATAGAGAGGGTATGGAGATTCATAGGTTACAGTGTTTTCTGATCTTAGGTGGGATTCTTGGGTTGAATTCTCCATCTTTTAGGCAAAATGTTGGATCTTTTGTGTCTAGTTAGGGTGTTTTGGCGATGGGTTTAAATGGGGTCAGTGGAGTTCTTTCGGTGTTGAGAGTGAAGATTTGAGAATTTTCAAGGAAGGTGGAAGAGAGGTTGAAAATTCAACAGCGAGTCTTCTTCAGCTGGACACGGGGAGGAAGTAAACTACATGGAAAAGGGACCACGTGGCTTCCCACCTAACAGGTTAGCTAAGTGTTCTTAGGTGGCGGCCGTGGCTCAGTATTGGGCCTTCTGGTTTGAAAAACGGGCCTCCAAAATTTGAAGGTCACTGTTCAATGCGGAATCTTAGACGTAGAAGCATCTTTTAGGATGTACAAGTTTGAGTTTTTTTTTTGTTTTTTTGTTTTTTTAGTGTATTAAAAAATATAATAAAATAATATAATGTAAAAAAAATATTTAAGAGAGTAATACATTTTAAAGACTGCTTATGATATTTATGATTTACGAGTTGCAAATGTAATCTGCAAATATCATTTGCAACCTTTTCAAATATAAAATTGATGGATATATAATTTAATTAAGAGAAAAAAAAAGGAAAAAATAAGCAAAAAAACACTTACTGAAACTATAATAATAACATCACCAATATCAATAAACTCAATGAGATGAAACTAACAACACCAAGAAATATCATTAATAGTGATTGAATTGGATCACACAAACAATTAAAAACAAGAGAACCCTGATATTTTTGATATCATTAAATTTGTCTTGTCGAGATCATTTCAACCATACTAATGATATCATCATGACAATTTTAGTATGCATTTGAGTTCTTTTTTTTCCCTCTCCTCTTTGTAAATTTTAAGGAGATAAGAGAGATAAAAAATATTAAAAAAACAAAAATATCTCATATACACAACAAAACTCATATCGTCAATCCCGTTAAAAATATCTCAAAGAGGTAAATTCAAAGACACAAAAGAAAGTTACAAATGATGAATAGTGAATCAACCATCCAAAATGTATTAAGAATAACTTGTCTTTGCCCCACTTACGTGGTTCATAAAGGTTTTGATTAAAAGTGATTTTCACTGTATATTGCAGTGTGAATTTATAGAGATTACAAAAGTACCTTTACAATGAATATGTCCAGAATATTATTCTAACAGAATGGAACACACGGTATTCCTCTGTTTGTTGTAACAAATTGAAGAATAATTAATGTGCAGAGGGAGGTTGTACAGCGTGTGAGTTTGTTATGTGCAGGCTGAGGTGTTATTCCTTACACGCCCCCGCAAGATGGTGGTTCCATCAGAGACACCTATCTTGGTACGAAGAAGCTCAAAACGCTGCCGTGAGAGGGGTTTTGTGAGAGAGTCTGCCAGTTGATCAGTTGTTGAAACATGAGAGACTTTGAGCAGGCCTTTGTTAACATAATCTCGGACAAAATGGAAATCAATAGCAATGTGTTTCATGCGAGAATGAAACACTGGGTTTGCACAGAGGTAGGTTGCACCCACATTGTCACAATAGATAGTTGGGGAAGTGGAACACGATTCACCCAACTCAGTTAACAAGTTTTGCACCCAAGCTAGTTCAGTTGCTGTGGTAGCAATTGCTCGATATTCCGCTTCAGTAGATGAACGAGCAACCGAGCGCTGCTTCCGCGAGGCCCAGGCAACAGCATTTCCACCTAAGAATAAGATGTATGCAGTAGTGGAGGTGCGATCATCAGGATTCCCAGCCCAGTCTGAATCTGAGAATGCCAACAAGGATGCAGAGGTGCTGCGAGTGAGAGACAATCCATGGGTGATGGTGCCTTTAAGATACCTCAGGAGACGTTTACTGCTTGCCAGTGAAGATGTGAAGGTTTGTGCATAAATTGAGAAAGTTTGTTCACAGTGAATGCAATATCTGGGCGAGTTAGGGAGAGGTATTGTAGGGAGCCAACAACACTTCTAAATTCACTAGCATCCATTGACGCAGACCCATCATAAAGAGTGAGACTTGCAGTGGTGGAAAGAGGAGTAGCTACTGACTTGGCATCTGTCATGTTGGTTCGAATCAGTAGATCATGGATGTATTTCTGCTGAGATAGAAATATACCAGCAGCTGTGGTTAGGACTTCAACCCCAAGAAAGTAGTGTAGAGAACCCAAGTTTTTAACAGAGAATCTCGATGATAGGGCTGCTGTGAATGAAGCTAAGAAGCACTTGTTGTTGCCAGTTAGAAGGAGGTCGTCCACATACACCAAAAAATAAGCAGTAATACCAGCAGATTGATAAACAAAAAGTGAAGTGTCAGCCTTGGAATTGACAAAGTGTTGAGAGATAAGAAACGTAGCCAATTCAGTATACCAGGCACGTGGAGCCTGTTTGAGGCCATAGATGGCCTTTCGCAGATGACAAACATGGTGAGGTAGGTGCTCATCAATGAAGCCTGGGGGCTGGGCCGTATACATCTTCAGTCAAGGAACCTTGTAGGAAGGCGTTATTTACATCAAGTTGTTGGATGGGCCAGTTGTGTCGTAGAGCGAGGCAGAGGACAATGCGAATGGTGGTTGGCTTGATTACTGGACTGAAGGTCTCAGTGTAGTCAAGACCAGGGCGTTGGTGGAAGCCTTTGGCCACAAGGCGCGCCTTGTACCTGTCAATTGAGCCATCGGGGTGTCTCTTGATTCTGAAAACCCACTTGCAGCCTACCAAGTTCTGATTTTGGGAAGGAGGAACCAAGGTCCAGGTTCCATTGCGAGTTAATGCATTGAACTCATCAGACATGGCAACTCGCCATTCAGTTTGCTTAAGTGCCTGCGAAACACAAGAAGGAGCAACAATAATAGGAAGTGGATGCTTAGTTGTAACATGCAGCTGACGAGGTTTGAAGATATTATTCTTTGCACGGGTGATCATTGGGTGAGAGGGGACAGGTGGAGGTGGGAGATTGGGTGATGGATAGGGTGTTGTGTTTAGTGGTGATGGAATGGGATCGGGTGAAGTAACATTGCACGGGGGTGGTGGTCTGCATGTGTGTATGATGACTGGATTTGGTGGGGAAATTGGAGGCAGCAAGGCTGTAATGTCTGACGAAGGAGGGGTGAATATTGGGGCTGATGATGCGAGAACAGATAAGTGTGGAATATGAGGGAGAGACTGTGATAATGACTGGTGAGGTGGAGTAAGTGAAGAGTATGGAAAATCTGTTTCAACAAAGCGAACATGACGAGAGACAAATAATCGTTGAGTATGAATATCAAAACAATAATAAGCACTTTGAGTGAGGGAGTAGCCTAGGAAAACACAAGGACGTGATCTAGGTTCGAGTTTATGCTTGACATATGGACGCAACCAGGGGTAGCATAAGCACCCAAAGACACGAAGTTTAAGATAATTCGGAGTGTCACCAAAGAGGGACTCAAATGGTGATTTGAGTTGAAGGATAGGAGTGGGGAGACGATTAATGAGATATGTGGCCGTTTGAAAAGCATAAGGCCAGAATGTCAGTGGGAGGGAAGCTTGATGAAGCATGGTGAGACCAGTGTTTGTTATGTGTCGATGACGGCGCTCAGCCATGCCATTATGTTGGGGAGTATGAGGGGGAGTAGTGAGGTGAGATATGCCATGTGTAGCGAGGTAATTTTTCAGGCCAATATACTCTCCCCCATTGTCTGAGTAAAGAGATACTATTGTTTTCTTGAAGTAGTTTTCGACTGTTGCCTTGAATTTAGGAAAAATGGTAAGAACATCAGATTTATGGCATAAGGGATAAAACCAAGTGTATTTAGTGTAATGATCAACAAAGATGATATAGAACCGAAATCCTTTGGATGATGTTACGGGAGCTGGTCCCCATACATCAGTGTAAATTAAATCAAGAGGACCACGACTTTTTAGGGAAGAAACATAAAAAGGGAGCTGCTGACTCTTATTACAAAAACAGGAATCACAGTTGATGACACTAGGAATCACAGTGGATGGAAGAGCATGAGAAGTAACTAAATGTTGGAGGATCCGTGAGGAAGGATGGCCAAGCCTTCTGTGCCAGTTTATCTGTGAGGTTTTAACACCAGCTAAAGCATGGAAGGATAGTGAGGGAGGCAAGGATGAAGGCCATTCATACACATCATGTTTATTCCGGCCGCGAACAAGAGGCACCCCCGTGCGAAGATCCTTCACCAGAAAACAGGAAGGAAAAAATTCAATAGAGGTTTTGTTAGTTTTACAGAATTTGGAGACTGACAGCAGGTTTTTCTTGATAGAGGGAACACACAAAACATTAGATAAGTTGAATTTGGTGGAATGAGTGGTAAGAGTGGTGTTACCAGTATGAGTTATGTTCAAACCTGTTCCATCACCAATGACAATAGCATCCGAGCCTTCATATGGAGAGGTGAGGGAGAGATTGCTGAGGTCATCGGTTACATGGTGTGAGGCAGCTGAATCAACCAGCCAATTTTTGGGCTGTGTGGGAGCACTAGCAGTGTAGTTGGCAGTGGGAGCTGAAGAGAAGTCAGGACGAACCCTGGGACAATGTTTTGCGCTATGACCGTGTTGGTCACATAGCTGACAAAAACCTTTGTATCCCATGCCTGGGCGTCTGTTGTTTTGTGTCCCATGCCTGGTTGTGTGGGGTGATCCTTGGTAGCCATTGTGAAAGTTGGAAAAAGTCTGATAGCTACGATTCTGAGTAGAGGGTCTACTGTGATTATAATGCTTGGTTTGATAATGCCCAGTGCGATGGGAGGCATGAGCAGTGATTGGAGGAGACACAGCACGCTGCTCTTCTCGATTGAGAAAATTTTCATACTCAATCAGTTTATCATGTAAATCTTCAAAGCTGATGGGATTGTCCCGAGCTCGAATTGCTGCAGCAATTTCTTTAAATGCAGGGCCAAGACCATTGAGTATGTAAACAACCAAATCAATGTCACTAGGGGGCTCACCAATTATTGCAAGTTCATCAGAAATACTTCTCATGGTGTTGAGAAACTCACGCACAGATTTTGATCCACGTGTGGTTGCTGTGAGCTGTTCTTTTAGACTCATAACTCGAGATCTTGATCGATTTGCATAGAGAGTTTTGAGCTTCTCCCATGCCATGCGTGAGTTTGTAGCTGAGGCAATGAGTGGCATAATATGTTCTGAGACTGAGGCAATGATAGAGTGTAATAAGAGCTGATCTTGGCGAATCCAGAAAGTGTGTGCTGGGTTGATGAGATTGTTTAATGTTGTGGGTGGTGCTGGGTAAGTGCCATCAACATATTGCATAAGGTCATAGCCAATGAGGAGGGCATTGAACTGGGCACGCCAAGTGAGGTAGTTTGTTGGCGTGAGTTTTAGGGGCAGCTGGGCTGTGGCATTGATTGCAATCAGTGAATTTGGTGCTGTAATAGCAGGATTGGAAGTTATGCAGGCTGAGGTGGTTTGAGTGTTTTCTGCCATGGAAACACGATTTGAATGCTCTTTGGAGCGTAGATGCTCTGATACCATAAAGGTTTTGATTAAAAGTGATTTTCACTGTATATTGCAGTGTGAATTTATAGAGATTACAAAAGTATCTTTACAATGAATATGTCCAGAATATTATTCTAACAGAATGGAACACACGGTATTCCTCTGTTTGTTGTAACAAATTGAAGAATAATTAATGTGCAGAGGGAGGTTGTACAGCGTGTGAGTTTGTTATGTGCAGGCTGAGGTGTTATTCCTTACAGTTCATTCCAATCATCATTGATGACTTTCTTTAATATAGATGAATCCATCTTATTAAAATCTTTTTAATAATGACAGTTGTGTCATCATTAGTTTCATTATGTTCCTAAGATTTTTTTCTCTTATTTTATTGAATATCATGTATATCAGTTTTATAATTTAAATGAGTCATAAATAAAACATAACATATGTGATTTATGATTTTCAACTGTTATTTCTCTATATATTTTTTGTCCTATATTTTTTTTTTGTTATATTAGAGTCCACAAATACACGTAAAAGTCGCAGGGGTTCAACTTTCAAGACTATCATCACCCCAAGCTAATTATCGGTTCGCCAATTTCACTTGTGGTGGTGGTTGATTGACACTCACGGTATCAGGAGATGAAAGCTCTGACTTTAGGTTTGTTTGGGATTTGACTAAATAAAAATGAGTTAAAATTAATTTTTTATATATTTTTAGATTATTAAAGAAAAAACTATAACGTGTAAGATATATATTATGGTGTGAGACAAATATTACTATGAATTGTAATAGTATAATTAGTTTTAATTATTAATAGATTATGATTATATATGCAAAGTGAAAAGTTCTTTTTGGTGGTAACTTAGGGTCTATTTAGTATTGTGATTATTGTTATGATTGAGGTTAAAAAAACAGTTTTATAAGAAATATTTTTTATTGAAATTCATAACTGAAAGTGAAGTATTTAGTTAAAATTGTGGTTGAATTTGATATTTAATGAAAAACAGTTTTATGTATTTAGTTACTATGTTTTTTATATTGTTGTTAACTTGTGAAATTATTTTAAAAGACATACACACACATATTGTTTTTAAAATATTATAGATTTAATAATCATAATAACATAATATAATCAATAATTTAAGTAAATTAGATATTTTTTTTTATTTTTTTTATCAAACTGCTTGCAATTCCATCCCAAAACAAAATCTATAAATCAAAAGTGCCAGAAGAAAGGATTTTTATTGTGGATCTCACAGTTATATAAACTGTGATTAACCCTAATCAAACATTTTAACTCCGTGGTTAAATTTAATCATTAAAATTAACATCCATTTAAAGCCGGCGGCGCACCAAAAAGCGACCACCGAGGGAATTGATTATGCAAATCAATCAATGATATTTTTTTTTAAATAATAATTTCATGATTTATGTGGACGAAACGAATCATCATATTATAATAAAGTTAGATTAAAGCATCAAATGACGACTTTTAAGGGGCCAAAACAAAAGAGAGGACCGGCCTAGATTCCATGTGCAGCTATTAAAACACAAGGAGTGCTGCACAGCTCTCATCTTCTGCACACATACCATACCAGGCTGCAAATATTGAAGGGTGCCCACTCTTTAATTTCTAGTAATTTTCAGTCGTTTTTCATCTTTCGTTACTGCTTTTAATTAGTCACATCGATACAAAAGTCCTTTCTTCCGGAATCCCGTATACTACTTGCCGGCAAGCAATGTTAGGCCGGAATCGGAACTTCCCCGGTTGTGGGAAGTTTTAACGTGCGAAAATGTTTCGGTCATAGATTTAGGTTGTCAGGAAAGGGGCCAAATTGGCCAACAAGTTGGCGATGCCTGCAAGAACTATGGCTTTTTCCAGGTTAGCCTGCCTTCTATTATATCTTCTTTGTTCTTTCTTTTCTTTTCTTTTATATTTTAATAGCAGTAGAATATTTTGAGAAAGTCATGCTTCTTGCAGACAACGCCAACTTGCTGGACAATTTGGTTCCTATCCTGACAAACCTAAATCTTTGACAGGAACATTTTCGCACGGTGAAACTTCCCGCATCCGGGGACGTTCAGATTCTGGCCTAACATACCTTCCGATAAGTTTGTGTAATGGATGCTAGAGGAAAGGACTATTGTATCAATGTTACGAATTTTGCTGCTTGGGAGTAGCTTCATATATGCAAAGATATGTACGTAGCTCCAGGAAGATGAGAGATCTCTGTAACACACCTTAGGTATTCATATTTTCACTTGGTATCTTGGCCGGTCCTCGTTTTTTTTTAAGCCTTTAGGTCGTCATTTGATGCTGCAATTTAATTTTGTTATAACATGATAATTAGTTTGGTCTACATGAATCATATAATTATTAGTTCTCTTAAAATATGATTGATTTGATTTACATAATCAAGTTTATTTTCATTTTTTTAGGGAAGGTAATTATTTGGAATCCCTCGTTGCATAGCTATTTAGTGCTAGGTGGATTGTCTCGAAGCATGATAGTTTAATGGCCTAGAGGAAGTAAGTTTATAATAGCCTTACTTGGAAGTGATCATCTAATTATTGATTCAAGTAATGAATCATATGATCAAAGCCTTGCCATGTTTCAAAAAACATATCCCTTTAATGTATACTATGCAGGCTGCTGGTGATTTAGACTTGCCATTTTAGATGAAGGAACAGCCCTTCTGTAGTCTCCTAACTTTTTCCAAAGCAAACAGAAAATGGAATCCAGTTGAATCGACTGAAGTTTGTACAAATAACAAAGTGGTCGTGTTTGGAAAGAATTCCTGCCTGCATATCTGTGAATTCCCCCCCCAAAGATACCTTTGATGTGCCTCATCTCCTCTCATTCAATCTGTTTCATCACCTCTATCTCCCCCACCACATGGATAACTCTACCCCACATTTTCCTGATATTGGTGGAGATTATTTGTCTGTTTGGTGGTGGAGTTGCTGCTGCTTGAAAATTAGAAACAAAGTTGGAGGTTTGCCTAGAGAGAGGCTATGAAGTTGGTATTTTAAGTGGCTTTTGGTCGTGAATTTGTAAATATGTTGATGAGTTTAGGATGAAGGAATATGTATGATCGATTTGGTGTCATTCTAGTATGACTTGGATTTGTTGTGATGGGAAGGTGACAGAGATGGTGACCACTTATAACATGCATGAGATGCGGTGAGTACCTTTGATAGCAATGGGGGAGGTGGTCGAGATGTTGATATGGCGATAGGATGATTTAGGTGTAAGATTAACTCAAACTTGGATACTCCTCTCTTGTATTTTGGACAAGTGCAGTATGAACAAAATGGTAATATTCAAATTGGTTAGGGTTTAAGCTAAGGTTTAGTTACAGTTCGATAGAGAAGAGACAATGACAACAAAGAGAGCATGTCTCTGTACACATCCTATTTTGAAGTGGTTGTGAGAACTGAGAAGGAAAGAGGAGGTCTGGGAGCGGGCTCTTTACACAAGGAAAAATACGGCTTTGTTATTTAAGTGGCTATGGTGTCTAGGAGACTCGAATTTCGGAGGGTGGCATGCAGGGCATCATCAAACACAAGTATAAGCCTTCTTATGCAATGGCCTTCCAATTTTCCAGTTCCGCATCATCATCACCATGACACTGAAACTTTAGATGGAATTGGAGATTAAGATCTTCAGATCAGACACAGCTTAAGCAGTTCTTTATCCTATTAGATGGGGTCAGCTTAAGTACACGCAAAGAGAGTTTAAGATAATGGGCAGCTGAAAGTCTTGCAGTTAGCTAATTGACAAAGGAGAGTACCTAGATACATTCATTTTCACTAAACTATTATGGAAATTATTTTCTTCCCCTAAGATTGAAATGTTAACATAGCTAATCTGCACATGGGACTTTCTTGTACATAAACGATTGCTTAATCTCAGTCAAACAGCATGCCCTCTCTGCAACACTGGCAAGAGTGTTGAAGATTGAAGATAAAAGCGCAGCTGATTCCAAGACTGCAATTGGAAGCTGAAGGATTGAAGACAAAGCTGCAACAGAGTCTGAATGTTTTTGTTTTAATAAGTAAATCGAGTTTAGTTCAATAAAGATCAATTGTTTGATCAAGAAGTCTAGTAGTTTACTAAGTTTCAGTTTGAGTTCATTTAGTATTGGTATAGAACAAGAGTTTGTATTTAAGTAGAATTCATACTCTTGTAATCTTTCAATTTCGTTTTCTATAAATAAAATCAGAGGGATGGAAGTAAGCTAAGTAATAATTCTGCCCTTTGTTCTGAAAATTAATAGCCAAAAATACTTGTTCTTTTGTTCTTTACAATTCTGGAAAATTCGACTATCTGCAGATTTCAATCTCTACAGTAGCGGTTCTTCAGGTTTTTTATACTATAAACAATTACTGATCTGAACGCGAATCACCTTTTTCTTCATTGCTATGCATCTTTGAAAACGTTTCATGAATTGTTTGGGCATTAGTTGGAGCATGCCGGAGTCTACTGATCAAGTTGTTCTGCAATAAAGCATTCTTGTAAAAGGCCGATTCCTGCGACGAGCACTTACAATGTTGTCTTGTGGGATTTTGTGGAGCATTTGAAGTGTAAGAAACAAACTGATTTTTGAGGATATCATGCTAGTTTGGAATACAATGTTCGAGCTTATTCTTTATCGTTTGTCTTCCTGGTTGAATGCTATGAACGCAAATTTCTTATATACTGGGAATGATCTTTTAGAAGCTCAAATGGTATTTAGGAGTGGACAAATAAGTAATGATATAAAAAAATTTACACTTGAATTCTTTTATGCATTCTTCCTGTTATCTTTGTAGACCAATGCTGTCACTTGTATTTTTAGTAACTTTATTCTAACTGGAATACCAGTGTCTTAATGGTAGATAGGTCTTTGAAATAAAACACCTTGACTATTATATATATATATATATATATATAAAGAGAAGATACATGGATTGAAACAAAGAACGATGGGGTTCGATTTTACCATCAGAATTAAAGATTTTGTTTAGATGAGGCAAGCATAAAAATAATATATACAAAAAGTCCCTTTCTGTGGAATGCTGATTTGTCTTACATTCCATTAGCAAATAATAATGGCAATTTTGTGCTTTGATAGGGAATTATACTATATATACTAAGAGAAATTATGGTTCAGCTACTGTAGCTTGTAAGATAAATCACTGTGAATTACAATAGTGTTGCTCAATTTTCGGGTTGGTTGGGTCGGTTTGGGTTGTTCAATCACCAACTTACTGTTGTTTTATTTATTTTTCACAATAAGTTTTGAAGAAGTGTCTATAGCTCAAGGGATAAGGTGTTAATTTCCTAGGCAAGGTCAATGGTTCGAACCCTGATGCAGGTGGCCTTTAATGCTTTTTTTTTTCTTTTTCTGATTTTTTATCCTCTTAATCATCTTATTTTGCTTTTTTTCTTTTTTTTTAACTTTTACATTTTTTTTATTTTTTTGGTTGTTTTTTATTAGTTTTTATTTTATTTTCACGTCAAATAATATTTTTTAGCTATTTTATTTTTCATTTTTTGTTTGCTCTTTTGTTGAAGTTATTGACCTTTTTTTTCTTTGATTGAATTTTTTCTCTATTATTAACATAATAATAATAATAATTTTAGTTTTTATTTCTTGCTTCTGTTAATGTTTTTTATTTTTTTCCCTCGGGATAGTTAAATAATTTTTATTGTTTTAGCAATAATAATAATAATATTTTTAGATGTTAAGACTTCGATGTTCCTGTTATTATAATAGGGTTTCATGTGTTTTATTATATCAAACCTTACATGTACAGATGTTATACTTTATTTGATTTTTAAAATTTTTTTATTGATTGAATTTGATTATATATTTGTCATGTTTATATATATTTGCCTTTAGTTTTGGTTTTTAATTTTTATTATTTTCTCTTTTGGTGAGATAATATTTTTTTCCTCTTTTTTCCTTTTGGTTTTTTTTATTATTTTTTTTATCTTCACTTCAAATGTTTTTTTTAGCTAATTTTTTTTCTTTGTTGTTTTGTTAAAGTTTTGGGTTTTTTTATTCTTTTATTTAATTTATTTTTCCATTATTCACGCAATAATAATAATAATTTTAGTTTTTTTTCTTGCTTCCTCTTTTATTAATGTTTTTTGTGTTTTTTTTCTCCTCGGAATAATTTAATAATTTTTATTATTTTAGCAATAATAGTAATCATTTTTTTAGATGTTAAGCCTTTGATGTTGTTTTTGTTATAATAGGGTATGTTGATGTGTTTCACTATATTAAACTTTGCATGTATAGATGTTATATTTTATTTTTGAACTAGTAAAATCTATTAATTATTTCAATTTTTATAATTATAAAAATATTTACTCAGCCCGCAACGTAATGCGGGTAACTTACTATTATATGCCTATTTTTGAGCTGAAATGCTTATCAACTCCATATAATAAAGCATATAATAAAGCTTGCTTCACGTACGTGAACCCTCTACATCTAATTAGTTGAGCTTGTGCTGCACTAAAATGCTGTTCTTCTCCAGTAAGTTCTCGAGATAGACGAGGTTGAAAGTAGCAGGCCAGCTTTTGAGATCATGAAAAAGGCTTCTCACTTTTGAAAATTGTGGCAATAGACGTTTCTCTTTCTTAAGTTATCTATTTGTAAGAGAAATAGCAACGGAACCTCTTTTTTTTTTTGTACATGCTTGGGAGTGTGATTGCGGTAGCTTTTTAAAGTGCTTATCGTGTCGAAATACATCAAAATGATGTTTTTTTATTTTTTAAAAATCATTTTTGAAATCAGCACATCAAAATGATCTAAAAACACTAAACCACCAGTCTTTAAAATAAAATAAAAATTCAAATTTCAGTCAAAAGCCAGTGGAATCACAATGTCAAACGGGGCCTACTCTCTTTTTTCACCACAACATCAATTGTTATTTCACAAAATGGCTGTGAAGACGACTAGACCTTGCCAATAAAAGGCAAAAAATGTGCAATATAAAAGGTGGTTTCTTTATATCCTCGTCCTTCCTTGAGTTAAGACTTTATACGAGTATATTCCTGTCTTTACATGCAGATAGTTGGCTCTGGTGTGAACTCATTTCAGCTTTGGTTTACTTTTTTGCTCGGATAGTTTGATTTTTTTTGGGTTGATCGATTAAAAACTATTGAAATTATATTTGGATTCCAGAAAAGCGTCCCCTGTTAAGTTTAAACGACACATGTTCTTGTGATGGCATGTGTCTTGGAACACATGCCATGTTTGAATTGACTAATACGTGGCTAAATTTAATAAACATATAAAAAATCGGATGAGAAGGAAATATTGTATATTGATAAATAAACAAAATCAGAATAAAAATAGGTTGGAGATTGACTTTCTGTTGACCAGAAAGTTTACAGTGTTTTGTTTTTGTAAAACCAAGTAGCCTTATTTTGTTTTACTTGAGCAAGGGAAGTGGAGACTGGAGAGCTGGGATAGGAAGGGTAAAATTTCTGAATTCGGGATTTTCTTCTTCAACTGTGGCACTAGATGTGTCTGATGAATACAATTTCTTTAGGGCTTTTGGAGACAGCAAATTCCATGACCTGGAATTAGTATGTTCCGTGGTATATAAGGTTGTATATGCTACATGAATGACTAGTATATATGGTTTGAAAGGCAGACAGAAGAAGGTTAAATTGAGAGGAGAGATTCCAGCAGAGATCTAGGGGACCCGGGAGTAGTCGTGGATGGCTAGATTAATGTTATCCTGTGAGCACTAAAGCTGAAGGATTGACGTGGAAATTTCATTCATGGCAAAGGCAGCGAGGAAATCTCCTGCCTTCATCTCCTCAGATTCCGATCATCTCTATCAGTCTCCCTCCCTCTCTTTCTTTCTGCTCAGAGAACATTCAGAGAAGCCAAGTTGAAACACTCAAAGAAATAAAGCGTGCCCAACACCAGCTTTTGATTTCTGCCGCTTCCGTTATTGCTGCTGGGCTGGCAGGAACCCCTCAACATCATCTTCAACCCAGAAAAAACCCACCTCTAAAAGGATCTCTGGAATCCTGCCTTTTCAATCTCCAAATATCACACGCTAATTAAGCAAAATCGCAGTTGCAATGATAAAAGATACAAGTACTGCATAATCCACAAGGTTTCATTAATACTCTCATCTTCACTGTAGTCTTAGCATGTACTATATATTAATTTACATCACATCGGAGAAGCAAAACATGTACAGCACAAGATTAAATAACTTAGCAAGTAGTACCAAGTAACCCCCTGGTAACTTCGTTTGTTGCTTAGCGGATCTTATTCAGACAGCGGTGGAACATGCAGTCCCTTGCGTTGAACGCAAAGGTCCAGTTGGAGGAGTAGACCCAAGAGCCATAACTGCAAAGCAACTAACATTGATTCGGTATCTGCCTGAAACCCAAGTCCCTACCTTCCACCTGATCCTCCCATTAACCCTTAGATTTAGAACTAGTTTTCCAGCAGTCTGATCACGCCCCACTTCGTAATTGAAGGATGGAGCCACAGGCAATCCAGCTCCAACCAAGGATGCTGTTAATAGGTTGCTATCCTGATGTCCTTGGTAGAATTGAGGAAGGGGGGAGTCAACAGTTATCTGCTGACCCTTGTAGGCAGCATAAACTAGTAACTCGTCGTAGTAAATGCCGACTTTTTGATTCGGGTTCTTGGAAAGTAGGGTAAGTTGGATAGAGGAGTTAAGAAGATTAGGACCTGAGAGGCTGAGCTGGTAGATATCAGTCTCTTTGAGAGAGAAATCAGGTTTGGCAGGGCGCAGGATAAGCCAGATGATCAATATTAGTGAGAGAAGTGTGGTGAAGAATGCCGAGAAGGCAAAGAAAAGCTTCTTGGATAGCTTGTGGACGTTTAGTCCTTTCTTGGCACAGTGTTTTGGAGATTCTGTGGAGACTAGAGACATTTGCAGTAGAGAGGGAGAGGGAAGGAGAGAGGATGATGATCGAGAAGAAGAGGTTTACAGGGCTAAGGAAGGCAGAAATGGTGGGGTTAATAAAAGGGAGCGCCGAGATATTTACTTAAGCAACAATTATTTTGCTCTCTAATTCTTTTGACTGGTTCATATATATATATAACCCTCTCGATTAATTCACCCTTAAATCTATGGTTATAAATTCAACTAACATGTAAAGAATTCAGCTGCACCGTTGGATCATTCAATTCAGCTAGTGCTCCTTCTTTCCCTTAATGTAACGGATCTTATAGTGTATAATCCAAGTCACCAAGACCAAGACATTGTGGGGGCATTGCTATCCTTTTTTCAGAAAAAGCTTTCTGATTTGCTTGTTTTTATTGCCTTGGAAGTCAACAGTATTTTCCTACATGAACTTAGAAATTCAAAAAGTGATTGCAATCTCAAATTTGATAGGGTAAGAGAGAGTTGCTTCTACGGTATTAATTTGTGTCCCCCAACAGATAATATCACCAATAATGTCATTGTTTAATCATGTTCCACCGAGAGTTCATTCATTTTACAATGCCAAGCACAACTCAATGTTGTAGCATTATTATAGCTATGTGAAGGTGGTCTTTTTCCAGGTCTCTGTCACCTTTGAAAATTAAAAACCTACAGCTTCTCCTACGATTCCTATATCACAAGAGCTACTATTTTCAGCTCCAGTGTTATTTTTGGGCAACAATCACAGAAATAGCTAGGAGCACGGAACATCTGATAGGGTTCCCAGTATCTCAGATTTGGAACCTCTATCAGCAGGCTTTAATTACTTTTCTGGTTTATATGGTTTGTATATATATATATATATATATATATATGCATGCTTTTACAAGGGAAGGATCACATAGCTAACATGATGATTGACAGGATAGGATACGTTGGAAACACTTTAATGATAATGGTAAGGAAAGTAAGGCTTTTAAAAGACAAAGACTATATATTGTGTGGTAGCCAGTAGCCTTTCTTGTGGAGCAGTGGAGATAAGTGTGAGTTATAATGCATTATTGCCCCGGTGTTTTCTCCGTAACTCCTCTCTTTAGTTGCTCAACTTGTGTACGTTGTCTTACTACTAGTTAGAGGGCTAAAAACTAACTAATCATGGTGAAAATGAAATTTAGATTGAAAGACAATCAGTAGTTGATGGTGATTAATATCGCTAGCTGTTTAACTAATCATAAAAGAGTTTTCAAGTTGTGGGTGTCGTTTGTTTTATTGAGCTGTGCACGGGAAAGAGTTCAAAGAAGAGAAAACATGGAGAATCTCTAAACTTGCTTTTGAGTAGCGGCTGCCATTACTTTTTGCTTGCGAAAAGGGTTGGTATAGTAGAATGTTAGTTGAGAAACTATGGTTAGCGTGTGATGTTTGGTGAAATCTCAGCCGTTCGACACTACCTTGCCATGATGATCAGGTAAGCCTTGCATATATGGTGAAGCCATGGGACCTCCTGATTAGGATCCTCAAAAAGAAGAGTTCGTGTTAGAAACCATAGACCCTACTTGCAGAACCCACAAGGCATTAGAGGATTGAAATCAAGGAAAAGAGTAGTTTTAGCGTCCTAGGTTCACTTTTGAAAGGCCTGCAGTTTCGTGTCTTCCAATCACGCAAGAAATGAAGCTGCAGGATGACCCCAGGATCTTAGTGATTTCTCATCTGTTCTTCTTTGCTGGCTCAAACTTGCTTCTTTTCTTTGTTATGGGACCCATTCTGGGCCCGGTATTCATTATTTATATCAGGAAAGATTAAAAAATAAAAAGAAGTGTGGCTTTATATTTCTTTGATATTTTGGAGATGAAGGAGGTGCAGATGAGGAGGCTGGTGAAAGTGGCCCCTCGTACTCGTTCACTCTTTAGGGTTCTTCAAAATATAAATATTGGTAGCGTGTTGCGGGTTAATTCTTACATTATTTTTTAATTAAAATAATATATATTTTTATTTGTTTAAAAATATTTTTGATATTAAAATGCTTCCAATAAAAAACCTTAAGTAATCTATCAAGGACTATAAACATAACTTCACTTCTCTTCAGATCGGTAAAGATTTGACATGGTGTTATGCTCCAATCCTGCCTTGCATTCTTTTCCAGGGTGGGGTAACATTATTTTGGATTCTGATATCGCCGGCCGGCACAACCATGGCAGTGCCCCGTGAATTTGGATCGTTTTGAAGCTCCATGTATTCTGTTTTTCTACCTCTGGTATACACCCCGGCATTATCTTCACGTTGAAATACGTCCTTGTCAGCCAGCCATCATCATCCTTCAAAGTGCATTGGCAGAGCCATTTGGGACACGGATTAAAAAAAGAAAGAAAAAAAGCAAGCGAGCAACCTGAATGGCTCTGAGTGCATCTCCAATCCATTAGCCATCAGAAAAGCCATGGCTAAAAAACTATACTTTTAACTTTTCTTTTTAGTTTTATCTTCTTCAACACGCTATTTGAATAGTTAAACAGAGGATTTGGTTTTGTACAGGACGGTCATGAAGGCCTTTTGCGAGATGGGTTTGCTGGATCGGCTGAATTAGAAGGGTTTGAAGCCTGATTTGATTACTTCTTAAATGGCCTTTATGCGAATGGAAGGTGTGATGTGGGGGAGAGGACTTGGCAGCGAGTGAAGGATAAAAATGTTAAGCCTGATGGCAGGAGTTATAATGAGAAGTTGCTTGGATTGGCAATGGAGAAGAGAATGAAAGACGCGGCTAAGGTTGCTGAAGAAATGAAATTGAATTTTGAATCTTTTCCTTGGAATTATCTTTAACAAACCATCTTACCTAAAAGCTCAAACTCGTAGGTGAGGTCCCAGAATATGATTTATATTATTCTCTAACACATCCCCTCAAGTGAAAGCCCTTTGGGCTTGAAACTTGCACACAGACCCACACTGTCTTGTGTTTGATTTTTATCAAATAGAATGGGGGTGGTGAGATTCGAACTCATGACCGCTGGGTCAATAAGGCTCTGATACCATGTTAAGAAACCATCTTATCTAAAAGCTCAAGCTTGAAGGTGAGGCCCCAGAATATAATTTATATTATTCTCTAACAACCTTATCGTGGAAAAGATTCATTGTATAAATGGATGTGATTTTAAAAAATGATGCATCCGATGGTTGCCGTAGCAGCAAAACCAGTAAAATACAAAATTAAAAAATTAATAATGATGGTGTTGGAGTTTATTAAAAACAACTATTTAATTATCTAAATTATTCATATTAATTGTATAATTATATTATATACAAAATTATTGTATTATATTTAAAACGATACACAAATTATGACTTTTTTAAAGAGTTATTCATTAAAATACATATAAATAAATAAAAACTATATTTACAAAAAACTATTTTATATATTTAACTCTTTGCTTTCTCCCTATCAAACACTGTAGGAAAAAGAGCCTCGTGTAACCCTATCTGAGCCCACAGGAAAAGGAATCACTTGTGATCATTGCCCTGATTGATGTGATGACTGCCATGCTTGCCAGCTGTCCTGGTTACATGAAACAACATAATCCATGCAACCCATGTTATTTAGACCCGAACTTGATCTAGTTGCATGTTTTTCCAGTAGAAATAGCAGGGATGGAAAGTCACTTGAGAAAACAAATGATTTGACAGAAATTCTTCCAAAACAATGTGGTGAAAGCACATTATTTACCCAGCTTTCTTAAGAGATTCAAAGCTTTCTGCCTGACATTACCTTAATGTGGAAGCAGTCGGTCAAATTTATTAGAGAATAATATAAATTATATTATGAAACCTCACCTACAAGAGCTTTTAGATGAGATGGTTCATTAACATGATATCAGAACCTTATTAACCCAGCAATCATGAGTTCAAATCTCACCACCCCCATTCTATTTGATAAAAATCAAACACAAGACAGTGTAGGTCTATATACAAGTTTCAAGCCCAAAGAACTTTCACTTGAGGGAGTGTTAAAGAATAATATAAATCATATTCTAGAACCTCACCTACAAACTTGAGCTTTTAGGTGAGATAGTTCATTAATAAAATTAACAAAAAAACTGCTTCATGGAACTATACAAGGGCAGAGCTACTGAGAAAAGCGTGATACTTTAATCAGACCCTTTCCTTCAATTTCCACTCAGTTTTACTCCAGGAGTTGTAAGAAGTCAGTGGCAGACTAAAGTCATCCATCATCTTAATAACTCCTTTCAGATTATAATACAAACAAAAACAAATCAAAATGTTCAGTGCCATTAGGCATAAACCTGTTCAAAATATCTATGGAGTCGAGAAGGCACTTTTACAAAACTATCACTAGCATAATCAACAAATTACAACACCTGTAGTTCAATGGTCTGAAAGATAATATAACAATCAGTCGGAAAAATGGCCAAAGAAACAAAAAAAGAAGCCAGACTTGAAAACCAGGCTAGACGAGGTGGTTGGATCTTGCTGTATTTCAAGACGTGAAGATGAAAAGTTGTTCTTCGTGGAATTTATGGAAGAAAAACCTGTGAGCTACGGAGTTATATCTACAAATCGGCTCAGCATGGAAGTGATGCCAGGAACAACTTCAGACTAACAAATTGTTCCCTCTAAGTTATCACTGAACCCACCCTAATCCGCTGTAATTACAAATCTTACTATCACCTCAATTGCCACTCTACTGATCAGTTTCTGTGGGTGAGGGATCAATGTGGATTTGGCGAACAAATTGTCCTTTCACTCTAGGACGCTGCTCAGCAAGTTTTTTTCTGCTCTCATACCGAACCTGCACATAATTTTATATTTTTTGAGAAAATGAACCCCATATTTACTATTTTAATTGTGCTGTAGTTAAGTGTTTCTCACTTTGTCACTGTAACCAGACAAGAATCAAATCATTGCTAATAGTATTATTACATACCTTCTTCTCATAGCATCTCTCTTTGCGCTTCAAGCGAAACTTAGTTAGAGCTGCTTCTCTTTGAATAGATCTATGAGAATATGAATGTGTGAAAACACCTTCTTCATTCTCAGAAGCAGCCCTGGCAATAGCAACTTGATCAACATTGCCATTGCTTCCAGAAGTGCTTCCATAGCCCAGGCTGTTAAAGTGACTGGCAGCACCATTACATAAACTGCTACTTGCACTCTGATCAGTGGCAGGAGAAATAAGTCCTCTATCTTCCAAGGAATCCAATCTGTTTTCTTGCTTTTGTAGAGAACCATTGGTGGAATCATTTGCATGTTGAACTGGTGGATCATAGCGCTGTTCGGAGGTGCTCCCATGATTCAGATGCTGATATTGGTTCACTTTAGAGGTTGGATCTTGCTGGCAAGCTGAACCTGGACTCATCAATGGTGATAAACCTGATTGTTTGAAAAATATTGGGGGGAGCACGGAGCCATAACTGTTGCATAGATTATTGAATCTTGTTTCTTTAGCTGGAATTTGGATCGGAAACACTTTTCGTCGTCCAGGAGATGAAGTTGCAATTTCAGATTCCTTGGTTTGACCAGCATCGAGAGAGTTATCACTTTTTTGAGTACTTGGTGCTAGACTCAGGGTATCAGAGTTATATACATTAAAATTAACGGATAGTTTTCCGTCATAATTGGTTCCTAATTCCTTCTGATTCCCAGTACTTTCTAGTGCTGAATGTGGAAGCTGAAGAGGCCTGTTAATGTACCTGCAGGAACATCGTTGAGCGCATTAGAAAGCAGATGCGACGGGCTATCTCTGTTTATCTCCTGCTAGTTTAGTGACAACTAAAACAAAAGGCTTATCGTCAATACGGTGAACCGAAATAGGAACTCACCTTGTAAAGGCTGAGGAATTAGAATGCTGGAGAGACTGTCTTTCTTCTGTATCTCGAATCTCAAACCCACTTGGATGAGATCTTCTCAAGGATAGATCCAAATGTGGAGAAGAACCAAAGTTGATTTTGACATTATTGAAAGAAGAACTGCGATTAGTAGATGCTCCCATGAAGTCAAAGGCTTCTATATGAGAGTTCGAAAGGGCAACATCGTTGTCACAACTCTCAGTGGCATCGGTTCTTCCATTTCCTGGAGAAATTTCCTTGTCCACATCCATTTTATTAGCATCCTCGTGGGCAGCTGCAGCTGCAGCTGAGCCTAATTCAAGCGACACATACACAGAATGCTAGTTATACTCGACGAGTTTAACAAATATGACAAAGCTAGATGAAATTGTTCAGTATTTTTACCTTCAGCTTCTCTATCATGCAAAAGCAATTTCTGACCCAGATTCACATGCATTTCACGCTTCTGCATGTTCATGTCAGTCAACGAAAATTTGCTCCATACAGGCTGTAAAAATTCCGGTATATTTTCCATGTGGGTGCTCTCAGCTTCCAAGTCTGGCTTTGTACAAGAGCTCTGCAAGAGAAAACAAACATCCACTCTGTAAATGAAACCTCGTGTAGCCAACGAAAACAGGAAGGAAATTTATGCAAAATCATAAACAGGTTTATAAATGATGACATGTATGTCCCAGATGATATATACA